>RJVU01080398.1:40382-65074 GCA_003731715.1 Anabarilius grahami | reverse complement strand
TGTGTCTAGAATACAATAGACAAAATGTCTAGATTAGTAACACAAATAATAATTCAAATTACAATAACTAATTGGTAAAATTTCAGAAGACTGGGGGAAGTTTAAGAAATCTATACGTTCACTGTGGATGTGAACCATTGGATTAGTGTGTAATTGGGCTAATTTCTTAAGTCTGTTGGGTCTGTTATAGGTGGTTAACTCCATGCAGCAGCCGGTTCAAACCACCCCTAGCCCTGTTGTCCCAGAGCCCCATCCACTGACCACAGTAACACCAACACCCCCTTCAGACCCTGTGATTAGACAGCAGGTGGTTCAGGATCTCATGGCACAGATGCAGGGTCCATACAACTTCATGCAGGTGGGTTCTTTTGCAGCTTTGTTCTTTTTCCATATGTTCGTATGCATACTAAACAGCCTTTTTTTTTTTTTTTTTCTTCTTCTTTTTTTCCCCCAGGACTCCATGCTTGATTTTGACGGACAGTCTCTTGATCCAGCTATTGTAATTGCACAACCTATGAAGCCAGCCTCAATGGAGATGCCTCCGATGGTGTGTCAACCAGGTATGTTATTACTTTCACCACATGGTTGTACAGTTACAGGGTTAGTTCACTCAAAAATTAAAATTGTCATTAATTACTCACCCTCATGTCGTTCTACACCCGTAAAGTCCTTCGTTCATCTTCGGAACACAAATTAAGATTTTGATAAAATCCAATTGGCTCAGTGAGGCCTCCATCGCCAGCAATAACACTCGTTTTTTAAATGCCCAGAAAGCTACTAATGAGGTATTTAAAACAGTTCATGTGACTACAGCGGTTCAACCTTAATGTTATGAAGCGATTAGAATACTTTTTGTGTGCCAAATATAACAAATAACGACTTTCTTCAACAATATCTAGTGATGGGCGATCACTAGAAGCCCATCATGAAGCTCATGACGCTTCAAAGCTTTTTCTATTTTTATTATCACAAAAAAATCAGATTAATCATCAAAATAATCGATAGATGACTCTATTACCAAAATAATCGTTAGTGAGAGCCCTAAATTTAACTGGTGTGACATAATTTTGATGATCAGGCCAAAATGAAGTTCGTTCGGGAGATCAAAACACCTTTCCAAAGTTGTTTGGCTTTTTCTTTTTTTTTTTCTTTTTTGTGTTTGTTCAGTCTGTCGATCAAGCATAAGTAAAAACATGAACACACTTTTTAGTAGAAATTGAAGTTGTAATTCTAAATGAAAGCAACACTCACACTTTAATGTTTAATACTATAAAGCTGCTTGCTTTAAAGCAATATATTGTATAAAGTGCTAGATGAATAAACGTGACGTAATTCGACTGGAGTGCTGAAAATCCAGAGCTTGTGCAAACATAAGCATCGCTTTAACTGCTGTTTTCTTACTGCTGTAATTTTTTATCGAAAGGATGTGGTGCAGCACATATTTACATTCATCTAAATCCCTCTCAAACTTTTTACCCCCAAGCGAACAACGAAAAAGAACTTAGCCAGGAGTATATCAGGGCCTTCCTGGTTTAAGTGTTTCTAATCACCCTAATGCACTGGGCTTTTGCTTTCTCAACTTACAGCTCACCCAGAGTCTCGTCTCGCACAACCTCCAGCTGTTGGCATTCAGCCTGAACCCACACAAGTGAGTATAGCCAAGTTTTTCTGGATGAAAATGAGTTCGCTGAACTGTCTGGAAACTAAAGTTGACATCAATGACTTTGTCTGTGTAAAGACAAGTTTGACAGTTTTACTTTCTCTGCAGATCCCCATGGTTTCTCCACCAGAAACCTTCTCCACACCTCCCCCAATGTACCAGTCCTCTCACACAGCTGATCCACGACCACAGACGGACTCCATGGATCCCATTCAGGCAAGTTGTCAAACCTCCAATCGCTTCTTGAATTCAAGACGTTCCACCATCAATTTCTTTTATTACTGCATAGCTAGAACATGAGCATTCTAATGTACCTACAGTTTGCATAAAATTATTTTTGTCCTCTGTAGGCCTCCATACCCCTGACAGAGCAGCCGCCTCCATCTACGGTGCTGCCTCCAGCCTCCCAAACCCAGGTGATCCAGCCTGGATCCAAACCCTTGCACAGCAGCGGCATCAATGTCAACGCAGCCCCGTTCCAGTCCATGCAAACGGTAACATGCCTGAATTAAAATGACTAGATGTGAAGAACATTGTAAACTGATCACATCAGTAAGACTTAAACTCTGTGTTTGATACTCTTTGACCCGGTTTCTCAGACAGGGCTTAGATTAAGCCAAGAGTATGACATTTAAGTAGCTTTTATGAACGTGCCTTAGACAAAACATTACTGGTGTGCATCTTGAGACAAAACAATGGCAGTGACATATTTTAAGATATAAGTCAGTGTAAGTTGCTTTCAGTTAAAACAGCTCAAACATGCATTTTAGTCTAGGACTAGGCTTAAGCCTTGTCTGTGAAACCTGGCAATAGTCTAATATTACATGCTCACTTATCCTCCATCGGTTCTTCCTGACAGGTGTTCAACCTTAATGCGCCTGTCCCACCAGTTAATGATACGGACTCAATGAAGCAGGCCAGCCAATACCAGAATAGCTACAGCCAGGGTTTTAATAGCCAGACGCAGCACCCTGTGGAGCAGACGGACATGCCACCAGAACAGCTCCAGTCTGGTGAGGAAAATCTTCAGAATCCCTTAATCATATTTTAATACCCACAATATAATCCTGTACATCAGTAGGGTTTGGTACCGAAACCGGACCGAATCAGAACGCAGATTTCTGTGCCTCATTTCAGTGCCACTTGAATGCCTGAGCTGTCGATTGAAATATCCAGTGCATCACGTGATCAAGTTCTAAATTCAAATGTGCTTTCACGCTTTGGCTGGCGCTGAGCCAGAGACAGGCACTCGGCGCTTGTCACATATCACAACCATGCTTTGTTTTCGACCACATAATGTTTATTTTAGGTTTTAGGCATTTAAATACACACAAGTACTAGCAAAAACACATTTAAAGTTTAAAGGGTTATTTCACCCAAAAATGAAAATTCTGTAATTTAATTACTCACCCTCATGTCGTTCCAAACCTGTAAGACCTTTGTTCATTTTCAGAACAAAATTAAGATATTTTTGATGAAATCCGAGAGGTTTCTGACTCCTCCATAGACAGCAATTTAACCACCACTTTCAATGCCCAGAAAGGTAATAAAGACATCGTTAAAATTGTCCACGTGACTTCAGTGGTTCAACCTTAATGTTACGAAGTGACAAGAATACTTTTTGTGCACAAAAACAAAAAAAAGAATTACTTTATTCAACAATTTCTTCTTTACTTTGCTTAATTTGTGTTCTGAAGATGAATGAAGGTCTTACGGGTGTGAAACGACACGAGGGTGAGTAATTAATGACAGAAATTTCATTTTTGGGTGAACTAACCCTTTAAGTACACACCGTCTATGGAAGCATTTATTCATATCAGATACACATTGTATAGGTAATTTTATAGTTTACTCTATTATTCTCCCAGTTCACCGGTCACTTACTTTCATGCATTTCAGGAGAAGTGTGTGAATTTACATGATGTAAATCCAACAGATACGATTCTCTGAAATGCGGCGCAAACTAACATGGCGGCACCCATCGTGCATTATAGATCAACTAACATGATCATTGTAAAGGGTTTTAAATGACAAAACGCACTCACTTACACACATTTGAGAATTGGAATATCAGAGTTCATGACAGTTAACAAATTTGTGAATATTTTGAATAAAGGAATAACGAAATAAAGCGATACATCTGTCATACAGCACTATTGTGACTGCAGTGTGTCATGTGAGAATAATGATGCGTAGCCATGGAAGTAAGATGTGTTCTAAAATAACGGTCGCCTTGTGCAGGACATGCAACAATCAGGAGAGGTATTGTATTTTGCCAGAGAAGGCAAATAAGGTCATATTTCTGCAAAAGAATTGCTGAAATTTGAAGCTGGTTTGTAGCATACCAAAAATACAGACTACTTTAAAGTTACAGTACTAATAACAGCAGTGTTAAATTATATTGTAGTTGGGTTAGATGGCTTAGGTTTTATTGTGAATTTGTTTTTTGTATTTGCATATATTTAAACTTTTAATATATTGTTCAATTTAAAGAATTATTATTTTTTTTTTCCAATAAAAGGCTGATCTTTTAATGTCATCCACCATCGTTTGGGGCTTTTTTTTCCCCTTTTGGGTATCGGTTTAGGCACCGGTATTGTAAAAAAGCCAAACGATACCCAACTCTATATCAGCGCTACTCAACACGTGGCCCATGGAAGCAAGCAGCCCTGGAGCCAATAAATTAACTTTTACTATTTCCTGTGGCATGCATAATGTCATTGTGGCAACACTAACTGTGGTAGTAGTGATGATAAAAAAAAAATTAAAACATGTTTGATTCAGCGGTTTTATCCCTGTCTTAACAGTGGTTGGTGCCTTCCATTCTCAAGACCAGTCACTCCCAAACTCCACTGGCCACCAGCCCATGTCCCAGCAGCCAGGAGGCCAGGGCAACGGCTTCAGCCGCCAGTCTCAGTCCTTCTACAACAGCAGAGGGATGTCTCGTGGCGGTCCGCGTGGCTCGCGTGGTATGATAAACGGCTACAGAGGACAGTCCAATGGATTCAGAGGTAGTACAGAACAACATTGTTTTTGCAGTTGTTGTATACAGTGGTTTTCATTAGAAGATCACGGATGAATCGTTCCTATTAATTTCAGGGGGATATGAAGGTTATCGGCCATCCTTCTCAAACACTCCAAACTCTGGATATGGACAAACCCAGTTCAGTACGCCGCGTGACTATTCCAACGGCAACTATCAGCGGGTAAGACCAATAATTGATGCTTTTGTATAGTGAGAAAAGTGAATTTCTCCTTGTATCATTTGAGCTTTATTCTCAACACATCCTCAAAAATGAAACTTTTCACAGACTGACACATTTCCAAAATTAACATCATAAATCTAGTAAAAAAAAATTCCCCCTATATGCAGAAATTATATTTGTTGTAGATTCCCTTCCCTACGGTGGCCCAATAGTGCACAACACAACGAAATTAAAAAAGCAAACATAAGTTCACAACACAACGGAAACAAGCGACAACACAACGGAAACAAGCGACAACACAACGGAAACAAGCGAAGCGACAACACAACGGAAACAAGCGACAACACAACGGAAACAAGCGACAACACAACGGAAACAAGCGACAACACAACGGAAACAAGCGACAACACAACAAAATCAAGTGACAACACAACGGAAACAAGCCACAACACAACGGAAATGCTCCCGACCACTAGGGGGCTCTCAGAGCTCGGTAATATTAGTATTCCTTGCCACTGTTCTATAAAGTCGACAGTCTTACAAAGATATCAATACCATAATTAGTTTTAAGTATGTAAACATTGTATATCGACATGAAATATTAATTCAAAATCACCTACGTGCACAATAGCTTCATATTTATACTTGTGAATGATTTGACGCGATACCACGGCGCATGATGAAGGGAACATCCACCAATTCCACCAAGTGGTTAAAACTTATAATTTGTATTCATTACAATGACTTTGTTTAACATTTAAAAACAGACATGTTCAAATTCCAAAGCGTATTAGTTCCTGTTGGTAAGACTGACAAGCTTTGGAATTTGAATATGTCTGTTTTTAAATGTTAAAAGTAATTTTAATGAATACAAATTATACGTTTTAATCACTTGGTTGAATTGGCAGACGTTCCCTTCATCATGCGCCGTGGTATCGCGTCAAATCATTCACAGGTATAAATATGAAGCTGTTTTGCACGTAGATGATTTTGAATTAATATTTCATGTCGATATATGGTGGTTACATATTGTTAAAACTAATCGTGATATTGATATTACTGCGGACTCTATAGAACATTGGCAAGGAACTAACTTTACCAAGCTCTGAAAGCCCCCTAGTGGTCGGGATTGTTTCCGTTGTGTTGTGGCTTTATTTCGTTGTGTTGTGGCTTGTTTCCGTTGTGTTGTGAACTTATGTTTGCTTTTTTAATTTCGTTGTGTTGTGCACTACTGGGCCACCGTACTTCCCAACCTCAGAACTTTGAAAAGAGTCCATACAGTTGAGAGACACGATTTTCTTGTAAAAGTCTTGTCTTGTTAATCCTTATTTGTCTCTTCACAGGATGGTTACCAACAGAACTATAAACGTGGCGCTGGCCAAGGGACTCGAGGGATCAGTCGAGGAAACGCTCAAGCCATGCGATCTTAAGTCTTACATTTGGACCACAGTGAACATTCAAATACTGAAGTGCATATGTCCTGCCCCCTCTCTCTCTCTCTCTCCTCCTCTGAATTGATCATACAATGCCTACTTTACAATGTTAAAATGGAGAAAATAATTCAGAATGCAAGCTGAAAAGCTGCTAAGATTTTAAAGCTACCCCATGTTTCTAACAGATACCTGTGAACTTGAAAGACGTAATTTATTTTTTTTTTGTATGAAATAAAACTCCAATACCTGTTACAGCTGGTCCAAGATTGGGAGTTCTCTTTCTGTCCCACTGTTTTGTTCACACTAATTCATTTTGGTTCTAAAAATGGTTCTTTTAGTACAACTTTTTGTTTTTGTTTTTAAAGATGCTCCCAGACTCAGTTTATAAAGTGATACTGCTTCAAAAGTTTCAATAAAGATGTGTTGCATTAACTGTTCTATACTTGGGTGTTGTTTTTTTTCCCCTCTTCCCTCAGTCACAATTAAAATGTCAAGTCATAAATTTGGCTAATGTCGGTATATTTGGCATTCTAATGAATTTTTTTAGTAGTCAGTCAATCCTAAAATACCACTACCATTTGGTGACATACTTCAGAAGACAAAAATGATCAATTACATTTTGAATGCTCTATTGTAGATGTATTTACATAACATTCTGAAAACACTCTGGATTTGCTTCTCTGTAGGGTTTATGACCATCAATAGTCTACAGTATGAAAATGAACATTTTGAAATTGGAGTTGAATGCTAAAAAATAAGAGACTTAGTCTTTTTATGAAACATATCCATAACATTTTGAATGCGATAAATACATTCAGGACATCAAAAAACATAAATGTAACAAAATATGCACACACTGAGGACAAAAAGGCACACATTTATATAAAAAGCAAGTCTTAAAAGCTTTAATTTTTTCCAGAAACTACACCGTTTATACAGAAGAACTACAACTCCCACAATGATACTCGCTTGACAAATCTGTCAAAGTTTTGTAGCAACTTGCTTTTAAAAAACAGTTTGTCACGTTTTGAGGTAAGAAAAATGACAATCTCTTGACGTAACGTCAACCACAGACCTTTATTTACTAAATAAAATATAAAATGTCATTCCGAACAGGCGCTATCATGAACAGCTATACGTCTGTTTTGGGGTCCATCACGCCAGGGTCCTTCCACCGAGGCTTCCCCACGTGAGTGTAAGAGCATGATGGTGTACTGTAAATGACTCGTAGTTTTATTTCCCAAAAGTTGTATTTAATATTTAAACACAGTTCTTTGCTTAATCGATACAACATTTAAGGTATGTCTTATAATATTATTAAACATGCTCATAGTTTTGTCTGTGCGCTATGTAAAACGTGTTTAATGTCTGCTCGTGTTTACTTCATTTCTCAATGTAAAACTGACTTTATTATGTTCGGTGCAGTTTTGAAGCGATGGCGACTTTTCGGAAGAAGGTGGACAATCGCATTCGTGTCCAGATAGAAAACGGTGTCGCACAACATCACCGGTCGATGTTCGTGATAGTCGGTGATCGTGGCAGAGATCAGGTCAGGCAAAACTGTGATTAATAATGCTGTAATAATGTAATACGTTTGCAGAACCTCACTCATTTGTGCCCTTTGCCTCCAGGTTGTCATTCTCCATCACATGCTGTCTAAAGCAGCAGTCAAGGCCCGGCCATCAGTGTTGTGGTGCTACAAGAAGGAGCTTGTCTTTAGCAGGTATGATTACTCAAAAAAACAAAACACCCCATTCATTGAGGAGGACAAACACACCTCAGTTTTATTCAGAGGCACTCACTGAGCAGAAATATCTTATTTATATAGCAAAAAGTACTTTAAAAAGATTACATTCTAATGTAAGTCAATGAGATATTTGATGGCATACTAACATAAAGTGCATATAAATATTAAAGGATTAGTTCACTTCAGAATTAAAATTTCCTGATAATTTACTCACCCCCATGTCATCCAAGATGTTCATGTCTTTCTTTCTTCAGTTGAAAAGAAATTAAAGGGTTAGTTCAAGGGTTATTATTCACCCTCATGGCGTTCCACACCCGTAAGACCTTCGTTAATCTTCGGAACACAAATTAAGATATTTTAGTTGAAATCCGATGGCTCAGTGAGGCCTGCATAGCCAGCAATGACATTTCCTCTCTCAAGATCCATTAATGTACTAAAAACATATTTAAATCAGTTCATGTGAGTACAGTGGTTCAATATTAATATTATAAAGCGACGAGAATATTTTTGGTGCGCCAAAAAAACAAAATAACGACTTATATAGTGATTGCCGATTTCAAAACACTGCTTCATGAAGCATCAGAGCATAATGAATCAGCGTGTCGAATCAGCGTTTCGGATCGCCAAAGTCACGTGATTTCAGCCGTTGGCAGTTTGACACGCAATCCGAATCATGATTCGACAAAAAAGATTCATAACGCTCCGAAGCTTCATTAAGCATTGTTTTGAAATCGGCCATCACTATATAAGTCGTTATTTAGTTTTTTTGGCACACCAAAAATATTCTCATCGCTTTATAATATTAATATTGAACCACTGTACTCACATGAATTGATTTAAATATGTTTTTAGTACATTAATGGATCTTGAGAGAGGAAATGTCGTTGCTGGCTATGCAGACCTCACTGAGCCATCGGATTTCAACAAAAATATCTTAATTTGTGTTCCGAAGATTAATGAAGGTCTTACGGGTGTGGAACGGCATGAGGGTGAGTAATAAATGACAGAATTTTCATTTTTGGGTGAACTAACCCTTTAAGGTTTTTGATGAAAACATTCCAGGATTTTTCTCCTTATAGTGGACTTCAATGGACTCCAAACGGTTGAAGGTCAGAATTTGTTTCAGTGCAGCTTCAAAGGGTTTTAAACGATACCAGACGAGGAATAAGGGTCTTATCTAACAAAACGATCGGCCATTTTCTTAAAAAAAATACAAATGTATATGCTTTATAAACACAAATGATGGCCTTGCAAGTGCTTCCACCATTCCGCTTTCCGTATTCTTCAAAAAGCTTACGCTGTATGTCCTACGCAGAGATCGCGTTAACCGGAAATTTTCCGTCATTGACGGATTTTTTTTTTGCAGTGACGGAAAAATCTGAAGGCCGTCCGTCATTTTGACAGATTACTGAGGCTGATGTAACTTGTAACTGTAATTCCCACCCCTGTCCAGTTGGTGGTGAGTGCGCTCCAGTGTGGCAGCAGAGCGCGAGTTCAGTCTCCTGAATAAAATGAAAACGATGCGTTTGATTACACACAGGCGAGCACCCAATTTAAGTCCATTTTATAATAATAAAGTTATAATATTTATACTTAATTTCTAATCCAGTTTTTGTTTTAAATGGTTTTTGTTATTTTTCCTGCTGACTATCAAGTTTATGGTCAACGAATGGCTTTCTGTGTGTTACGTGACATTGTTTCCAACACTGATTGAACAGATTAGGACGTGATACAGATTTCGGTAAGCTGCTGTGTCTTGCAACGTATTTTCTGATGTTCATTCATGTTTATTTCATTCTGTAAAGTAGTAAAGAGGAAGAGATGATCGCGTTCACTCACGATCCGCGACAACTGTTCAAGATGAAAACTGAAAAGTGACACACAGTCTTTGTTCAACTTTCTTTTCATAATATAAATAAATGCATAGCCTTGGCCCATTTGCTTATCCTTATCATTAAAATCTAAAAATTAAAATGACTGGTAATAATTGGTTATGGCGGAATTTTTACTATGTGCGAAAGTCTAACGCGACCTCTGGTCCTACTTGGTCCCTGTTCTACTTACGGAAAAAACAGAACTGGTGCCGCGTTCGTTCCGTAAGTTGAATAAGGAAGGTGTAGGACATACAGCGTAAGCGTTTTGAAGAATACGGAAAGCGGAATGGTGGAATCACTTGCAAGGCCATCATTTGTGTTTATAAAGCATATACATTTTTATTTTTTTTAGAAAATGACCAATTGTTTCACTAGATAAGACTCTTATTCCTCATCTGGTATCGTTTAAAGCCCTTTGAAGCTGCACTGAAACTGCAATTTTGACCTTCAACCGTTTGGGGTCCATTGAAGTCCACTATAAGGAGAATAATCCTGGAATGTTTTCATCAAAAACCTTAATTTCTTTTCGACTGAAGAAAGAAAGACATGAACATCTTGGATGACATGGGGGTGAGTAAATTATCAGGAAAATTTTATTTGAAAGTGGACTAATCCTTTAACTGTCACTCTATATCTTCCAATAATGCCTTTTAAATGCTTAGTTTTATGATCAACAGCTCCCCGAACAATATTAACTATTATTTCCAGACCCTTATTCATCTGACTAGACTTTAAAATTGTGTGCTATCTGGAACACTTGATAAAAAATCAATCTGTCGTTTTACAGCAATCGGAAGAAGAGGATGCGACAGCTGCAGAAGAAGATCAAAACGGGCACGCTGAACCTAAAAGAGGACGATCCTTTTGAGCTCTTCGTTGCTGCAACCAACATCCGCTACTGCTACTACAATGAAACTCACAAGATCCTGGGAAACACTTACGGCATGTGTGTTCTGCAGGTAATGTCAGTGACACACACCTCAGACAGGACCTCAGGATGTGATCCAGTAGGCTTTATAGGGTTAAGTTCATCTCACTTTCTGTTTCAGGACTTCGAGGCTCTCACTCCCAACCTCTTGGCTCGGACCGTTGAGACTGTTGAAGGTGGAGGCATTGTGGTCATTCTTCTGAGGACTGTGAAGTCACTGAAGCAGCTGTACACAATGACAATGGTAGATGACCTCTTAAATGCTTCTAATATGAAGCTGGTAATCTGCATGTGAATATGTTTTTTTTTAAATGTTAGTTTTCTTTCAGGATGTTCATTCTCGATACAGGACAGAGGCTCACCAGGATGTTGTTGGAAGGTTCAATGAAAGGTCAGCCTTTCGACATTTAATTACAAAAACACACACACACACACATATATATATATATATATACACACATACATACATATATACAGTCAAACCAAAAATTATTCAGACATTTTTGATATATTTTTACTGGTAGGTGCAGGACACTATAGTTCATTTATGTAAGTGAGGATAGCAAAGTAAAGTAAACTGTGATATATTATACCCCAAAAAATTCTTCATACAGTTGACTATCAGTAAAATTGATAAAAATTTGGAACCAAAAATTATTCAGACACTTTGACCTGACCATGTTTTGCTTAAGTGTTATCTGACATAATTAAGATGAATGTTTTCTGACACAGTTTAACTCTGAGATCTTGTCATATTTTATTACCATCTTTTTAAACTATAGTCAATAAACTGTAGTAATGATTGAAATGTTCAAGGTGTCTGAATAAATTCTGGTTTGACTGTGTGTGTGTATATATAATATATATGTCCAATTGTGAGAAAAAAAAAAAAAGTTTCTGAGAAATAAAGTCAGTTTTTTCCTCAGAATTGGACTTTATAACTCGCAATTAATAGTTTGTCTTACAATTCTGAGATAAGTCAGAATTGTAAGATATAAACTCAAAATTGCGAGGAAAAAAAGTCAGAATTGTGAGATAAAAAGTCGCAATTATCTTTTAAAATGTTTTATTCCACGGCGGAAACAAGTACTCTCTACTCAGTATCAACAAGTACCAAAAATGAAAGAATCTTTATCAGACTCATTCTGGAAAAAGTGGTATCGGTGCATCCTTAATACATATACCCTATCTTGTACTATCCTGTAAGAAAGAAAAAAACTGCAAAAGTTATGCTTGTTATATTTTTCCCAGATTCATCCTGTCTCTCGCCTCCTGTAAGACATGTGTTGTGATTGATGACCAACTCAACATTCTGCCAATCTCCAGTCACGTTGCCAACATCAAACCTGTCCCTCCAAAAACACAGGTAAGCCTTGTTCATAACTGCACAGTGTTCTGTTTCCTTAGTACTTTATATGAATTCCATATTCTTTGTTGTTGCCAACAGGATGATGGACTGTCTCCACGGGAACAAGAGCTGAAGAACCTGAAGGAGTCTTTACAGGACACACAGCCAGTTGGCGTTCTAGTGGACGGCTGTAAAACTATGGACCAGGTATAATCAGAAATCTTGATGCTGATATGTTTCCTGTGGCCCAACTAGTGTTTATTTAGCCTGTGTTTATGTCTTCAGGCCAAAGCAGTGCTGAAGTTCATTGAGGCTATTTCAGAGAAGACCTTGAGGAGCACTGTGGCTCTTACGGCTGCCCGTGGTCGAGGTAAATCTGCGGCTCTGGGATTGGCTATAGCCGGAGCTGTTGCATTTGGGTATGTAGTACAGTGTTATGACTATGAATAAGCTCTTGTTTTCTTGTTACGTTTGCCTCCTGACTGGATTTTATGCATATATATAACTTAATGCCTTTGTATTGTGTTTCTCTTCTCAGCTATTCAAATATTTTTGTCACATCGCCCAGCCCAGACAATCTGCACACGCTGTTTGAGTTTGTATTTAAAGGTTTTGATGCCCTCCAGTATCAGGTAATCATCAATGAACATCATTAGATATGATCTAATCACAGCCAGACCCAGACTATATTAAAATAGTGTATTACTGTAAATAGCACCTATTAAAAATGTTATTTACAGTAATGCAATTCTAAGGCAACACATGGATATTTACGACTGTAATTGTTTTAATAAACTGAGTTAGTATTTTAGTGTCGTTAATATACTATTAATAGTTTTTATAGATATTTTAAATGAGTTTTTTTTTAATATATTTTCTGTTTTCATTTTAATTTAGATACAATTTTAGTGATTTTGTTTAAAATTAGTTTGTGTGTTTTTGTATGGAAGCTTGTTTCCGCCACTAAGGTAATTGTGACTTTTTATCTCGCAATTTTCTGGAAATTGCGAGTTTAAATCACGCAATTCTGACTCTTTTTTTTTTTTTTTTCAGAATTGCGAGATATAAACTCACAATTGCATGTAATAAGTTAGAATTGTGAGATATAAACTCGCCATTCTGAGATAAAACTTAATTTTTCCCTCACAATTGGACATAACAGGCAATTGCAAGTGTATATCTCACAATTCTGACTTTATAACTCAAATTCTGACATTATATCACGCAATTCTGACTTTATAACTCACTATTCTGAGAAAAAAAGTCAGAATTGTGAGATAAAAAGTCGCAATTACCTTTATTTAATGGCAGAGACAAGCTTTCATAATTTTTGTCTATATAGATTTTATTCTTTTTTAATTCAGTTTTAGTAGTTCTAGTAAAATCAATGTAAATGAGAAATGTTGCCTCGGTTTTTATATTTTATTTTTATATTATATATTTCATTTTTTATTTCAGTTAATGTTTAATTAGATTTTTTCTCAATTAACAAAATATATTTTTTAATAGTTTTAGTTTTAGCTAACTATGATAACCCATGTCAGTTAAATGATTTAAACCCTGATAATTTCTTTAATATTTGCTAAAATATT
Organism: Anabarilius grahami; assembly: GCA_003731715.1. Taxonomy (NCBI): domain Eukaryota; kingdom Metazoa; phylum Chordata; class Actinopteri; order Cypriniformes; family Xenocyprididae; genus Anabarilius; species Anabarilius grahami. Next base: position 51,286 of record RJVU01080398.1, on the reverse strand, counting down.
ATTATAGGTAAATATGTTATCTACTAGTAGGAGAATATAAATCAGACATTTATGCATACACATGAGGGAACTACTTCAAACCAGATTTTTTTTTTTTTTTAATTGTAGGAACATCTGGACTATGAAATAATCCAGTCTTTGAACCCAGAGTTTAACAAAGCTGTGGTTCGTGTGAACATCTTCAAGGAACATCGACAAACCATTCAGGTATACAGACTTCTATCTCCGCAAATTTGTTGAATCGTAAGATGCTGTCTTTGCTTAGAGTTAATTTATTCCACTTTAGTATATTTTGGAAGTTTAGAAACAACATGTTCACATGGTGCATTTTGCATCATTCACTACAAACATAATAATCATCCTTAATTTTCCTCAACCCTTTCGATCTGCAGTACATTCACCCTGCTGATGCGGTGAAGTTAGGCCAGGCAGAGCTGCTAGTCATCGACGAGGCTGCTGCCATCCCACTGCCTTTAGTGAAGAAACTACTGGGGCCTTACCTTGTGTTTATGGCATCTACGATCAATGGGTCTGTATTTGAAGAGCTGTTACATTTTGATCTTTTTACAATGGTATAATAGCCATGCATTAACCCTCATGTCACCATGCAGCTATGAGGGCACCGGCCGCTCTCTGTCTCTGAAGCTGATTCAGCAGTTGAGGCAGCAGAGCGCAGACAGCCAGCAGAACCTCTCGGCTGAGAACAGAAACACCAGCACAGCCAGACTGGCAGCAGGTATTCTCTAACATCCTTTTGCTTTTTAAAAAATAACGGTGCCTGCCCATCTCTTCACTTGCCACAAGATAACCAGAATTCAAAACATGTTCCTGACTGATGTTATGTGTTTAATGTGTAAATGCGCTCTGCAGCACGAAGCCTTCATGAGGTGACCCTCCACGAGTCTATCCGCTATGGCCAGGGGGACCATGTGGAGAGATGGTTGAATGAACTGCTGTGCTTGGACTGTCTGAGTGTACCACGCATCATTTCCGGCTGCCCTTTACCCCAGACGTGCGACCTGTATCCTCTAAAAGTCGATTTTTATGTTCATGCTTACATCATAATTGTATGGTAACCCATTCCTGCCACACAAGAGAAAAAAAAACTTGTTTTGTTAAAGAATAATTATGAGATTAAAAAGTCAAAATGATGAGATTAAAAGTCATTTGTCATAATTATGACATTTTATCTCTTAATTTTGACTGTCATAATAAAAATTTTTGTATCTTTTTGACTTTTTTTCGAATTTTGACAATTTTAATAGTTTTTTTCTCTTATGTGGGCTGCCTGTCTGTCTTTCACATGATTTTATTTACAGTCATCACCACCAGACCTGTAAAAACATGCCCGATTTCTCAAAATAACACAAAACTGTAGATTCACATAGATTCACCCATCTATCTAGACATCAGATTTCTTTAACCCCATATTCCAGTTATTATGTGAATCGAGACACGTTGTTTTGTTATCACAAAGCTTCGGAGACTTTCCTTCAGCGCCTCATGGCACTTTACGTAGCATCACATTACAAGGTAAATAAATATTTTGGTTATTAGAGCAGTGGTTCTCAATCTTTTTGACTCAAAGCCTCTCGTTGTCCCAACACAATTTCTGAAGGCTTCGTGATTATAGGCTTTTTTTAGTTTTGTTTTATTATTTAGTATTTGATTATATTATAACATATAAGAATACATTTCCATTTACAATTAGATTTTTTAAATAATTTTGAGTTTATTAGTTTGATAATAAAGCAAAAAATACTAATAATTGGATACTAATTGTAATTGGATGCTAACAATTTATTATAAATACTAATAAATGAATTAATTTATTAAAGGGGTCATGACATGGATTTTTTTTTTTTTTATATATGATCCTTGAGCCTCACTTAGACTGTTAATAAAGTTTTTTTGCACAAAAAAAACAAACAAACAAAATAAAAACAAATGTATATGCGAAAAAAAAATATTTTCAACCTTCATTCTGACCCTCTGTCTAAAATTATTGTTTTTTAAGGGCGGCTCTTTTAAGGCTTGTCATTAAACAGCCACCTTTATGATTGGCTAACGTCATTGCATAGGAAACAATATTAACGCCTACTCACTATTGCACTTAAGTGTTGTATAATCCTATATATAATCCTCCGACGCGATCCAGGATGCCATTAAAATAAACCAGCCGCTTGTCTGTACAGATACTCAAACGAGCCGTTTAAACTGGACGTGTCAAAGCGAACGTTCTTTCACTCTTCCATTTGTCCTGTTTGTCCTGTTGTCTCAAGTGTGTGGAGTATGTCAGAAACTGAACACACATCTGTATACTGTATCAGTGTAGACAGCATTAGATGATTATAATGGGTTCTAATTGCTTTTGACGTGACGCTCACATCCAGTGTAGGCAAATGACAGCCATTAAGCGACTGACCGCCAGTGGGCGGGGCCTATCATGGTGTGATGTATAACTATTCTTTGATGTCTTGATCTGGAGACCGTCATATGCAAACGTATTTGCCCGTGTGACATCACAAATCCCGCAATATCAAAACGAGCCATTTTTGGAGCTTGATTAAATACTTTGTTTATAATGAGGAGGATATTTTAAGCTATGAAACTTGCAGGATGTTTTAATGGTACAAAGTCATCTTATATGTCAAAAAATCAAGGCAAATTTGATTTCTCATGTCATGACCCCTTTAATACTTATTTTAGTCATCTTGAGGACCCCAGGGCCCTGGTTGAGAACCACTGTATTAGCGCATTACATAATGTCACAAACTCTAAACCAACTTTGACTCAATCTCCTCTCCCTCCTCAGAATTCACCCAATGACCTTCAGATGCTCTCGGATGCTCCTGCTCACCATCTCTTTTGCCTGCTTCCCCCTGTTCCACCCACACAGAATTCACTCCCAGAGGTCTTAGCAGTTGTGCAGGTACGGCCAAAGCTATTTAATTCCAGTACTGTTAAATCTGTGTTGAAGTACGTTGTTAGTCAAAGAACCGTAAACTGTGTAATTTCAGGTGTGTCTGGAGGGAGAGATCTCACGCCAATCCATCCTCACCAGCTTGTCCAGAGGGAAGAAAGCTTCTGGAGATCTCATTCCCTGGTCTGTTTCGGAACAGGTAACGTATCTAAATTTAAAATGAAGCTAGGCTACAGTTCACAAGTTCTGGGTCATTAAGATAAAAATATATTAAAGAAATTAATACTTTAATTCAGCAAGGATGTATTGAATTGATCAAAAGTGACAGTAAAGACATTTATTATGTCACAAACTAATTCTTTTTCAAATAAATGCAAAAACAAGTATGGTTTCCACAAAAATATTAAGTAGCACACCTTGTTTTAATTCATTGATAATAATAAGAAATGTTTCTTGAGCAACAAAACATCATATTATAATGATTTCTGAAGGGTCATGTGACACTGAAGACTGGAATAATGATGCTGAAAATTCAGCTTTGATCACAGGAATAAATTACATTTTCAAAATATATTTATTTAGAAAACAGTTATTCAAATTGTAAAAAATATTTCTGAATTTTACATAAGGGACTTCTTTAAAAACATTAAAAAAATCTTACTGACCCCAAATTTTTGAAAAATAGTTAGTGCACATAGATTATTTATGCCATACTGTCAAATAAATGTTTCAGTGAGTGACTCTGAAATTATTCTGATGCTTTTGTGTTTTTGCATTTAGTTTCAAGACTCTGAATTCGGAGGTCTCTCTGGTGGCAGGATCGTCCGTATTGCCGTGAACCCTGATTATCAGGGGGTAATTGACTTGCTTTTCCTCCTCTGTTTATATACAGCCTCAGTTATGTTAATTGAACAGCTCACGTAGAAGTTGCTTCATTATTGCCTTGTTTGCCCAGTTATGCCATTACCCATGTGTGACTCATTGTGCCACTCTGTAGATGGGTTATGGCAGCCGTGCTTTGCAACTGCTGCAGCAATATTATGAGGGCCAGTTTCCTCTCTTGGATGAGCAAGAACAGACATCGACCGGCGGAATCACGTCTGTGAGCAGTGAGGTAATGCTCTGTTTGCACCATCACCCAGAAATGTTCATGAAAGTGTGTGTGGCACTTCATGTATATAGTGGACATTTCTGTAGGTAAACGCGGCTGTATTATATTAATCCACGTAGGTAGAAAATATTAAATTAAATAATTGTTTCTTGTGTTCATATAGTGATAGTCTCGTGATCATATTTAACAAGATTTGTTTTGTATTTTACTTCTTACATTAAACATTTTGAAACATTTTTCAAAAGTTTTGTTAAAGGCCTTTGTTTTGAATAAAGCGACCTCTAGTGGTGAAAATGTACATATTTTGCCTTTAAAAGAACCCTAACCCTTTCTGTTTTAATATATTTTAAAAGTAATTTATTCCTGTGATCAAAGCTGAATTTTCCACATCATTACTCCAGTCTTCAGTGTCACATGATCCTTCAGAAATCATTCTAATATTCTGATTTGATGCTCAAGAAACTTGTGGAAAAAATAACTATTTTCTCAGTTATCTCTCACTTTAGATACATTTTTGTGTCCTAGCTGAAGAATTAATTTTCTTCTTTATTTATTCTTAGAGTTTATCACTCAGCGCTGATTTATTCTGTGCAGAATTGTTTAAAATTGATATACTACTATATCAATGATAGGTTTTACGTTTTTGTACAAAATCAGGGCTAAAGTCCTCTGTGGCAGTGATGTGTTCAATAAGATTTATAATTCAAGATTTCTTTTATGCAATTCGGTGGTTATAAATGCCACTTCACTGATAAAGTAGCATAATATCTGGCCCAAAAACTGTGATAAATAAGAATAATGCAAGTATACACTTTATTTTAAGGTGCAGTTAAATTGTACTTGCTTAAATAAGTACTGAGTAATATTAATTAACTACATGTACTTACTGTAAAGTTACGGTTAGGGTTTGATTTAGGGTTAGTTACTTGTAATTATGGATAATTTACTGTTATTACCATAGTAAGTACATGTAGTAACGTGTAACTACATCACCTTAAAATAAAGTGTTACCTAATGTAAGTATGCATTCTGAAAGGAGTATATATTTTTCATTCATGTCCATGTTCAGGCTGTCAGTCTTCTAGAAGAGGTGGTGTCTCCCAGGAAAGACCTGCCACCGCTGCTGTTGAAGCTGAATGAGAGGAGAGCCGAGAGGCTGGACTACCTGGGAGTGTCTTACGGTCTCACTCCTCAACTACTCAAGTAAGATGCTTTGTGCAAGCAGATTTTGCAGTGATATTTGCATTGCAGTACTATTACAAAACATGTTCTTAACTCCTTACTGTCTCTGCTTTCTTTCCCATCCAGATTCTGGAAAAAGGCTGGATTTGTTCCTGTTTATTTAAGACAGACTCCGGTAAGTATGCCGCATTTTTCCCCCCCCAGTATTGTCAAGTAGTGTTGTCAAAAATACCAAGTTCGGTACCAAGTNTTTGTGCAAGCAGATTTTGCAGTGATATTTGCATTGCAGTACTATTACAAAACATGTTCTTAACTCCTTACTGTCTCTGCTTTCTTTCCCATCCAGATTCTGGAAAAAGGCTGGATTTGTTCCTGTTTATTTAAGACAGACTCCGGTAAGTATGCCGCATTTTTTCCCCCCCAGTATTGTCAAGTAGTGTTGTCAAAAATACCAACTTCGGTACCAAGTCGGTACTGAAATTTAAAAAATGAGACGATACCAGCATTTCCCCCTAGCATTTAAAAACAAAAAAAAAGTGAAAGTGATGTGATGTAGCCAAGTATGGTGTCCCATACTCTGAATTTGTGCTAACCTTTGGGTTACAAGTCCAACTCTAACCATTAGGCAACGACTGCCCCAATTTGGATTCTTAAACACTTCTGATTGGCCATTGTGTTCACACGCTCAGGCATACGTGACGCTCATCATAGAGCGCTTACACAGATACACACAGGAGCGTTTGAAAGTAGGCATCTATAATAGGGCTGGGACAATAAATCGATTCATCTCGATTCGTGAATCACTTCTGAGATTTTTCAAATGCAGCGCGATTCTCTCTTGAATCGATTCTAAACTCAGTTTTTAACAGTAGATGGCGCTCTAGGCTAGTTTTTAACCACACGCTCAAATGCTCATGAAGAAGAGCGCTCATGCATTCAGCTGAGTCTGAGAATGTACTTGCAACCCAGAATGCTTTGATGATGCGAGATTAATGTAAACATCCCACTGCAAACACCCTTGGAATTCACTTCAACCTTTTCGAATTTTATGAATGATTATTTTATGGAAAGTTCGAGTGTTCTGTGTAAGGAATTGGAAGCAAGCAGAGTACGGCTGTTTGTAATGCACGCAGTGCCATCTGCTGTTAAAAACTAAGCTCAGAATCAATTCGAGAGAGAATTGTGATGCATTCGGAAAATCTCAGAATCAATCCAGAATTATTTCTCGATTTTGCGATTCAACGATTTATTGTCCCAGCCCTAGTCTATAATATATCCGCTGATAAGACGCCTGCTTTCAAACACTACTGTGTAAATGCTCGTTGAAGAGCATCACGTCTATTTACAACATGTTTTTGAAGCATTGATCATTGAAGCCAATCACAGACGTATCTGTTGAGTAGGTGAACACAATGGCCAATCAGAGGTGTTTAAGAATCCAAAATGCTAGGGGAAGTGCTTGTATCGTTACATTTTTAAAATTTCAGTACCGAAGTCAGTACTTTTGACAACACTATTGTCAGGACTGTTTCTCTTTTTGTAACTTTGTAGTAAGTTGTATGTATTGTTATATTGTGGCCTGTAGAATGACCTGACGGGAGAGCACTCCTGCATTATGCTGAAGGAGCTCAATGCTGAGGAGTCAACAGAGCAGGACCAGTGGCTCTCTGCTTTTTGGAAGGGTGAGAATTCAGAATCTCTCAGAATAATCCAGTGTGAATGCTGCATTTGACCAATCAGAATCAATTATTCCTGAGAGCTGTGTATTAATACATATAATGCTCACTCAGCTATCTATTTCTGATTTCAAAGACTAACGTTTCTTGTGTTGAACAGATTTCCGGCGGCGGTTCCTCTCCCTGCTGTCCTTCGAGTTCAGCAAATTTAACCCAACTCTGGCCCTCAACATACTGCAGAACAAGAGCGCTAAGGACGACACCCCAGCAGGTACAGACCCACATCTGTCACCTCATTAGACTAAATGCTGTATGTGTGTTGGTAAAAGATAACCTTTCATGCGTCTGTATCTTTTCAGTTCTCACCAATGCTGAGCTCGCTGCCACATTCACTCCATATGACCTGAAGCGTTTGGAGATGTATTCAAGAAACATGGTGGACTATCACCTCATCATGGACATGATCCCTGTTGTTGCACGCATGTATTTCCTCAAACAGTTAGGAAACATCGGGCTTTCTGCTGCCCAGTCTGTAAGTCAGCTATGTGTGCTTTTAAGTTTAAGACCAATATACGAATTTTCTTTATTTACTTATGTAATTGACATCTGCACCCATCTGCACCTAGAATATTATTAAAAAATTGTAAAGATTTTGTAAGCGTATTGTGTAGATGTGCTGGGAGTCAACTGTTTTATTTGTGATAACGCAATGAAACGTCAAATTATGCAGACAATTTTTGGCCAGGCTGTCATACAAAAAAAATATTAACATGCAAAAACAAGAAAGAACCAACAAAATATTAATAACTGATAAAATATCAGTTCCAGACAAATACCCCTTCCAGACATCACTTTTGTACGGAGCCCCTATAGGGACATGGTGAAGGAAAAAAAAAATGAGATGGAAGGAAAAAATCTTTAATGGTTTGCGTTTTTTTGAAAATGTTTCTAAAGAAACTTTGCGTTTCCTCGCAAAATGTTTGTTTCCCTGAGACACTTTGCATTCGCTCACAAAATGTTTGTTTCCCCCAAGAGACTTTGTTTATGCACAAAATATTTGCGTTTCCTCCGAGAAACTGTTAACTCGCACAATATTTGTTTCCGCAAGAAACTTTGTGTTTGCTCACAAAATGTTTCCCCAAAACACTTTGCGTTCACTTGCAAAATGTTTGTTTCCTCGAGACACTTTGCATTCGCTCACAAAATGCTTTGCGTTCCTTCGAGAAACTTTGCATTCACACGCAAAATGTTTGTTTCCCCCCAAAAATTTGTTGGCTCGCAAAATGTTTGTTTCCCTGAGACACTTTGTTCCCACTCAAAATGTTTTTCCCCCAAGACACTTTGTTCACTCACAAAACATTTGTTTCCCCAAGAAACTGCATCTTTGTTCACTCACAAAACATTTGTTTCCCCAAGAAACTGCATTCGCTCGCAAAATGTTTTGCGTTCCTTCGAGAAACTGCGTTCACACGCAAAATGTTTGTTTCCCCAAAAAACTTTGCGTTAGCTAGCAAAATGTTTTGTGTTCCTCTGAGAAACTTTCCCCAAAAAACTTTGCGTTAGCTAGCAAAATGTTTTGTGTTCCTCTGAGAAACTTTGCGTTCACTCGCAAAATATTTGTTTCCCTGAGACACTTTGCATTCACTTGCAAAATGTTTTGCGTTCCTTCAAGAAACATTGCGTTTGCTTGCAAAATGTTTTGCGTTCCTTCGAGAAACGTTGCGTTCGCTCACAAAATGTTGTGCGTTCCCCCGAAACACTTTGCGTTCGCTCTGAAAATATTTGCATTTCCCTTAAGAAAATTTTGCGAGAGAATGCAAAGTTTCTCTGGGGAACGCAAGGGTTTTGTGAACGAATGCAAAAGCATTGAAATATTTTTTCCTTATATCTCATATTTTTCCATCACCATGTCCCCTTAGTGGCTTTGTACTTTTGGCCACTACTGTATATGTAAATTTAAAAATAAGTTATTTATTTAGTTTGAGTTTTAGATTTGAGGCCGAATTTCCATTGCTGGTGTGTGTTCAGGTTTGTGTGCACTACATAATCGATTCTTTCTTCAGGCTCTGCTGTTGGGAATTGGGCTTCAACACAAGAGTGTAGATGAGCTGGAGAAGGCGATTGATCTGCCCGGTTCTCAGCTTATGGGCCTGTTCAATCGCGTCATCCGTAAAGTAGTGCAGGTGAGACAAAACAAGCCCTCTCTCCTCGTCTCTCATACACGCACTGATTAAAACAGCATAGAAGGATTAGAACCGAACCTTCTTTTCAGAGTGAGGAATACACTGCATGGATCTACTCTTCTGTAATGTTTCAGTGTGTAGTTATTGTTTCATTCCATCTTTTCTGCAGTTCTTCAACACTCTTCAGGAGAAAGCAGTTGAAGCAGAGATGGTGGCCGCTAAAGACATAAGCATGGAACCAACTGCGCAGACACTAACTGAAGATCTGGTACGAGACGCTAGATTATTATTTTGATTATTATTACTCTAGTCTACAGTGTCACATGATCCTTCAGAAATCATTCTAATATGCTGATTTGCTTCTCAAGAAACATTTTTTATTATTTTCTATGCTGAAAACAGTGCTCAGGATTCTTTGTTGAAATTCGAAAGATCAACATTTTATTTGAAATAGAACATTTTTGTAACAAGTTACCATATTAACATATTATTTTGTCCCTTAGGATGATGCAGCCAAAGAGTTCCAGGAGAAACACAAACAGGAAATGGAGAAGATTAAAGACATGAATCTTTCAGAGTGAGTACTCCCAATTCAGTCCAAATTATTTTTATTTAAAGAGTTCTTTTTTTATTTAGGGTTCTTACACAGTTTGGAAAAGTGTGGAAATGTATGAAATTTCATTTGTCATTTCCAAGTCTGGATAAGTATGGAAAAAATTTGTTTCCAGACTATTGCCCCAATTTAGCTTTCTAAACTAAAATTAGGAATTTCTAAAAATAAATGTATCATACAGAGTGTTTTCATGTGATCCTTTAGTGAAACACGAAAAGTAAAAACAAGTTAAGTTTTAGTCAAACACGACTGAATTAATTCAAGGCACGTATTTTCATTATGCAAAACTGTTTGCTTTTACCATAAGCTAGTCTCCTTTGAACTCCACTAAATGAATGTGCAACCAGGAACAGATAAAGGAGCAAACGATTATCTAAATCAGACTGTACTTTGCTCTTTGCTGATCGTGCAACATCAAACCGCATTTACAGTATGTGTCAGAGGTGAATATATGCATCTTATAAAGCGTTTAGGTTCTTCTGATCATGTTATCACTTCGAGAAAGCCAATGAAAAAAAAAGAATAAAAATATTTACAGATGACTGTACTATATACCAATTATAATGCTGAAAATAATGCTATATGAACCATTTATGTTAAAAATGAAAAAATTATTTGTCAAATTTGTCAAGTTATAATAAATGATCTGTGGGGTATTTTGAGCTGAAACTTCACAGACACATTCTGGGAACACCAGAGACTTATATTACATCTTGTAAAAGTGGCATTATAGGTCCCCTTTAAAATTATAGTTTTTTTTTTTTAAATGTGATTTTTCCCTCTCATACAGCTGTATTGATCCCTCTTTTCCATTCTGACATTTTATAAAGGTACATGATCCGAGGAGATGATGAGGAATGGGACCAAGTGTTGAAGAAAGCCGGACATACAGCTATAGTTAGCATAAAAAGGTAAGCAGAGATGTATGGAGCTCGGGTTAGGGAGGGTTTTATCTGGAATCATGAACTGCTCTTTATCTTTGTATTTTTTTCCACTCAGTGATAAAAAAAGAAAACTGGAAGGATTGAACCAGAAAGAACAATGCCAAGACAAGAAGATGAAGAAAAATAAGGACAAAAGGGGCAAATTTGGAAAGAAAACATGGAAGTAATGGACTTTCAAAGGAAAACTTGAAATGTATTTGTGCTTGTCGTCCTTTAGGTTTCTCTGGCCATTTATTCGAGTCATGAGTCCAAATGAGAATATATGTTTGGAT
>RJVU01080398.1:0-29605 GCA_003731715.1 Anabarilius grahami | reverse complement strand
AAATATATTTACATAAATATATTTTCTAAAAATATATTTTTTGGCCATTTTTTTGTATATTTAAAAAATATATATTTACATAAATATATTTTCTAAAAATATATTTTTTTGGCCATTTTTTGTATATTTAAAAAATATATATTTTACAAAAGCATTTAAAAATATATTTTGCCCTACATATATTTCAACCCAAGAAAATACATTCACATGTCACATTTGAAAAATATTTATTTGGGTCATTCTACAGAAACGTCCACTTTTCTGTCCCCAGCCTTTACAGAAATATTACACTTGAAAAACACTTTAGAATCACATTTGCTTTATATTTTAAAATGCAACAATATGTTATTTGAACAATTAAACCTTATTGAGCCATCAATGTGGCAATATTTGTTTTTTAATTAATTATAAAAATTCCAAGTGCCACAGAAGTGCTCGTCCCCACAGTCATGTACAGGGAGAAAGTGCTTTATTTTGAGCTCAGAAACCGTTTTTTCTACCATTTCAAATACAATAATGTATGCATAACTATCAAATATATAATGTAAATGACAAAAAAAAAACAAATGCTAAATAAATATTATAAAATATTTAATGAATGTAGTTGTCCCCTGGTGTTGTGTCACTGGTGTTACCTTTAACAAAAATCTCTTATTTTGAAAGAAAAAAATCACACTGATGACATCACTTGACTTCCTTCTTCCTATTTCCTGAAGATCAATGAAGAAAGGCCAATGGAAAGTCCACTATCTCTTTTCAGTTATCAGAAATTTTAATTAGAAAATCATAATTTCATATGAAGCTTTTAGTTGAAGTCACTGGTGTGACCTACTTTATTGTTGTGGAATTAAAAAAAAAACTAGAATACAAATTGATTAAATTACTTAATTTAGTGAATATATCATGATTGACAACATCTGGTTTGATACCTTGCAGCAGCCATTTTGTAAAATGCATTTTTCATGAAAAATGTCACTGGTGTTACTGTCACTGGTGTTACCCGTTTATAGATAAACTTTATTCAAAGCTATTCATTTAGTTCTTTTGCATAAAATAGCACTAAGATTACATGATTCTAAATTTTCTTTCTCATTGTAAATCCTCCTTTGGTCAGATATGGCTAAATTAAGGGTATATGGGTAAATTCAGTGCAGTGCATTGTACACCAAATGTAAAAATTTAGTCCAATCTACTTAATTATAGTTGAAAAATTAAGGATCTTTGGTCTTATGTGTACGTCACTAGTGATTCATTTTGTCACTGGTGTTACTGTTTTTTGTCCGTCACATTAAATAAAATGTGTCATATGTGACATGGTAATAATTTTACATTCATTGAATTCTGCTACACTCAAGAATTAAGATGTAAAGGATTACATCATTACTTGTTTATTACTGTTTTTCAAATATTTTCATTGTTATAGCAAATACATGGTTGCGCAATTGAATTATCATCATTCAATCACACTTTTAACTAACCTGATTTAAATAATAAAAAAAACACAATCTCCTTATTTTTTTGCATCATTATTATTCTGTAACTCTGACTGTATGTGCTGAAAAAATTGAGAAATAATATTTCATAAAAATGTTTAAAAATGCCAGAGAAGTAAGGTAACACCAGTGACAAAAAAATGGGTATATGCAGTCTTTAAATAAATGCACAAAAAAAAAAAAACATTAAGCTGTCATTTATGTGTATTCATAAAGTCAAAGTGTAATATAATAATGTGGTCTAAGTTTAAATGTTAGAAAAAGAAATACATTTTAAGACATTTTGTCATACCAAATGTGGACGTTTCTGTAGAATGACCCATTTGTTGTCTATAACACGCGAACATTTGAATAAAAATCAGCAAGGAACATACTTTACAATGTTAAAAAAATTACAATATTCAAACAAATATAACTTTTTTGCTTTCAAGAAGTCTCAGTTTCCCCAGTTCAAATCCTCAAAGCCTCTTTGGACACATTTGGAAATCTCTTCTTGACTGTGAGACAAAAAATCAGTTATTTTTTTAACTAAATGTTTCTAGTAAATTTTCCTTTCACCAAGTATTGACTTACCGTATATACGACTGCAATGGTTTCCTCGTCAAGGGCACTTTGTGTGTCTCTACCACTCATACAAAAGACAAAACACAATAACTGAACATCTGTACAGGTACAGAGGGCATGCACTTTGTCTTCTAACCAATTTTGGATTTCCTGATATTTTTGTTTACACTGGAACTAAAACAATTACAGGTATACTGGATTTTAAAGATATTTAATGGGCATATTTTTGGACAGTACAGTAAAGAAACTGATGATTGAGGAGAGGTCAAATTAGCCTTTACACTTCTGCATTGCATTTTCACTTTTACAAATGAAGGGATAGTGGAATATCACAAAGGCACATTCATTTAAGATAACTTAACTCAAAGGGATAATCCACCCAAAACCAGAAATTATCTCATCATTTACTTACCCTCAAGCTGTTCCAGTTGATTATGACATTCTCTTTTTCTGTGGAATACAAACCGAGATATTAAGAAAAATAATCCATCTCTGTGTGTTCACGCAAGAAGGTCAAAAACCAAACAAAGTGAACATGATGGTAATCCACATGACCTCAGTTGACGAATCAATGTCTTCTGAAGTGAAACAATGTGTTTGAAAATACTATTATGTTAAATTTGTTACACTACAGATTTTCCAACTGTCCAATATGGGCTCAAAGTCAACATGTTGTAATTTGTGATGTGTTTTAAAGCTTGAGGAGTCATTTGGAAGCACAGACTTTAAAATATTAGTATTTTTCTAACACACACCTATTGTTTCACTTCAACTAGGGTCATGTTGACTACTGTTGTTTTTTACTCTGTGTGGTTTTTGAAGTGTCAACCTTACACGTGCACTCACAGAGATGGATTATTTTCCAAAAATCATCATTTGAAAGGGTTTGGACCCACACCTGTTCCAGACAGACAGAAACAGATATTAACACAATTGCAGAGAACATATCAATTCATAAATTACACAAATAAAATAATTAAATAATTTAAAAAAAAATTATTCTACTTCTTAAAGTGTCTCATCATTCTCACCTTGTTGCTGTTGCACAAACTGTCTCCGCTTCTGCTACTGAAAATAAAAAGTAGATTTTTTACAGTAATGAATGACCTGTAGGTGGTGACAAATAAGCATCTTTTGTTACAAGCGACTTATTGAATCACTGGCTCAACTGGTTCATCGAAAACAGCTTGTCATTCAGCAGAAAGTGAACAAAAATTATATTATAGTAACCGAGGCTATATTAAAAATAATAATAATAATAGAAAATTTGAGCGAATGAAATGCCATTAATGCCAAACCAGCATATGTCTGAACTCTAATAACGAGCGAATAACGTGTGCCTAATTAACAAGTTTAGCAAAACATTTAAATTTAGCAAAAAACTTACAGGCTCCACTATCAGTGACAGGATCATGTGAGCATCATCGATCGACAACAGCAAGTGGCAGGGTCTCCCAAACAGCTGAAATCTTAAAAATATTAAAAAAAAATTGTGTGTAACGTTAGTTTTCACGTTAAAACGGAAATCTGAAAAATCTCTCAGATGCTCCTCATGTGAGCAAATGAAACAAACAGGGCATTAAATTGACAAATAAAGTTAAAAAAAAACCTTGACAATACAAACTATTATACATTCAAAGTAGCAATTAACATTACATATGTGAAAAATGATGACTAAAAATAAAGTTATAGCTCTTACCTTTTACTCCGAGAACTCCTGGTTGACTGACGACCATTACAGATCAAAATGCATGCGCAGTACTCCAAAAGTCCGTGAGCGCTGCTAGTGGTTTCCCATTCAAATTTGGTCACAGTTAACATCGTACATCTAGTGATTTTATTAATCTATTTATTTGTATAGATGCTGGTCATATAATTAGAATATCATCAAAAAGTTGATTTATTTCACTAATTCCATTCAAAAAGTGAAACTTGTATATTATATTCATTCATTACACACAGACTGATATATTTCAAATGTTTATTTCTTTTAATTTTGATGATTATAACTGACAACTAAGGAAAATCCCAAATTCAGTATCTCAGAAAATTAGAATATTGTGAAAAGGTTCAATATTGAAGACACCTGGTGCCACACTCTAATCAGCTAATTAACTCAAAACACCTGCAAAGGCCTTTAAATGGTCTCTCAGTCTAGTTCTGTAGGCTACACAATCATGGGGAAGACTGCTGACTTGACAGTTGTCCAAAAGACGACCATTGACACCTTGCACAAGGAGGGCAAGACACAAAAGGTCATTGCAAAAGAGGCTGGCTGTTCACAGAGCTCTGTGTCCAAGCACATTAATAGAGAGGCGAAGGGAAGGAAAAGATGTGGTAGAAAAAAGTGTACAAGCAATAGGGATAACCGCACCCTGGAGAGGATTGTGAAACAAAACCCATTCAAAAATGTGGGGGAGATTCACAAAGAGTGGACTGCAGCTGGAGTCAGTGCTTCAAGAACCACTACGCACAGACGTATGCAAGACATGGGTTTCAGCTGTCGCATTCCTTGTGTCAAGCCACTCTTGAACAACAGACAGCGTCAGAAGCGTCTCGCCTGGGCTAAAGACAAAAAGGACTGGACTGCTGCTGAGTGGTCCAAAGTTATGTTCTCTGATGAAAGTAAATTTTGCATTTCCTTTGGAAATCAGGGTCCCAGAGTCTGGAGGAAGAGAGGAGAGGCACACAATCCACGTTGCTTGAGGTCCAGTGTAAAGTTTCCACAGTCAGTGATGGTTTGGGGTGCCATGTCATCTGCTGGTGTTGGTCCACTGTGTTTTCTGAGGTCCAAGGTCAACGCAGCCGTATACCAGGAAGTTTTAGAGCACTTCATGCTTCCTGCTGCTGACCAACTTTATGGAGATGCAGATTTCATTTTCCAACAGGACTTGGCACCTGCACACAGTGCCAAAGCTACCAGTACCTGGTTTAAGGACCATGGTATCCCTGTTCTTAATTGGCCAGCAAACTCGCCTGACCTTAACCCCATAGAAAATCTATGGGGTATTGTGAAGAGGAAGATGCGATATGCCAGACCCAACAATGCAGAAGAGCTGAAGGCCACTATCAGAGCAACCTGGGCTCTCATAACACCTGAGCAGTGCCACAGACTGATCGACTCCATGCCACGCCGCATTGCTGCAGTAATTCAGGCAAAAGGAGCCCCAACTAAGTATTGAGTGCTGTATATGCTCATACTTTTCATGTTCATACTTTTCAGTTGGCCAAGATTTCTAAAAATCCTTTCTTTGTATTGGTCTTAAGTAATATTCTAATTTTCTGAGATACTGAATTTGGGATTTTCCTTAGTTGTCAGTTATAATCATCAAAATTAAAAGAAATAAACATTTGAAATATATCAGTCTGTGTGTAATGAATGAATATAATATACAAGTTTCCCTTTTTGAATGGAATTAGTGAAATAAATAAACTTTTTGAGGATATTCTAATTATATGACCAGCACCTGTTTTTGATGTGGATTTAAACGCTATATTACACTGACAATAAATTACAAATAAATAAATTAATTAATTAATTAATAAATAATAGACTAAAACACACATTTGTGAGGGTGTTTCCAAAATGGCTGGGGATCAAGTGCCATGATCACTCTGTATTTTGTGGGAAGATCATATGTGAACAAAAGTAGTCAATGTGGAAAATATGGGGAAATTAATGTTTTTTTCTGTGTTTAAAATTCTTCTAACATTTAATGGATAGTTTTGATCGCAAGGCTTTCTTCCACCCACATTTGCTTTGTCGACTGTAAGATTGGAAATGTATTTTCTTGTGCCCTGAAATATATTTTTAAATATAAATGTATTTTCTTGCCCCTGAAATACATGTTTAAATATATTTTAAGTATATGAAGGTTGAAACAAAATATATTTTCAGTTTCAAAAATATATTTTATTGAACTTCACTGTTTGTAACATATATTTACCATATATTTAAAATATATTTTGGCCAGATAAAATACATTTTTTTTACCGTATGGGACACAAAAGGTTTTGTGAGCGAACGCAACGTTTCTCAGGGGAACGCAAACATTTTGAGTAAGAACGCTAAAACATTGACTTTTTATTTTTCATGCCACATCTTTGTTGATCCTGGAAGAACATTTTAATCAACCAACAGTGTTTCCCATACATTGACTAGACTCTGGCGGCCCGCCACATTCTAATTTGTCCTGCCACAGTAACAAAATGAAATGGAAATTATGCTTGTCGCAATCTTAAATAACTTTAGGTTGCTTACGTAACCCCGGTTCTCTTTCAAACATTCGCTCAGTATCTCACAAAGGGTATGCCTCTGGGCGTGACAGATCCTGGAAGTACCAATTACACCACGTCTGTCAGTTGACAGACCAATCACGACAGTGATGTGGGAGTCCCCCCTCCCTAATATATACCACTGCCATTGGTCCCTACTTCATTCTTAGCATATCTCTTCTCCGTGCACTGCAAGGAGGGACGTGCGGTGAGATACTTCACTCATGTTATCAGAGAACCGGGGTTACGTAAGTAACCTAAAGTTCTCTTTCAAACATTCGCTCAGTATCTCACAAAGGGATATAGACCACTCCCGTATTGCAGATATGTTGTCCGAAGCAGGCATGTCAACCAACTCAGTGATGTAGGCTATAACATAACACAACACCCGTAACTATTCTTCAATAGAACAGGGATATATGTGAACAAAAAATTAAAAACACCTCAAAGAGGTGGAATGAGCGGAATGAGCCAACGATGGTTCAGTGACATCCAGTCTATAAAATCGGACAAATGTGTGAGGCGATGCCCAACTTGCTGCTGCTCAAATGTCCTGAACTGAAACGCCCTTAAACAGTGCCCATGAGGTGGCCATACATCTGGTAGAATGAGCCTTCAGCCCCTCCGGAGGACGGAGGCCCATGCTATTATAACTGACTATAATAGCTTCTACTACCTAGTGGGACAGGCGCTGACGTGAAATGGGTTTACCCTTATGAGAATCAGCCCAAGAAACAAATAACTGATTACTGTTTCTTAGTGCTTTCGTTCTGTCCACATAGTGACGCAACGCACGGACAGGGCACAGGCAATGAAGCCGCTCATCGTCTGACGAGGAAAAAGGCTGCGGATGGAAAGCCAGTAAATCCACCTGTTTACAAGCGAGAGTTGACTCGCTCACTTTAGGTACAAACGCTGGATTAGTTTTCAGAGTGACTCTTGAGTAATCCATAGCGAACTGCATACAGGAGTTATGAACCCATAAAGCGTGAAGCTCACTAACCCGCTTCACGGTCGAAAGAGCCAATAATAAAGCAGCCTTTAGCGAAAGGAGCTAGTGAGCATTAAGGACCACAGACAGATCCCACGGCGGAATCAGTGGCTTTGAAACCCTGTGCAAACGCTGCGCGCCTCACATAAACCTGCAAACAAGCGGGTGTTGACCTATAGTATTTTTGTCAATCCCCACATGACACGCAGAAATTGCGGCAAGATAAACCTTAACGGTTGAAAAGGCTCTGCCCTTATCCAAAAGTTCCTGCAGAAAACATAACATATCCGTGACAGAACAGAGAAAAGGAACAATGTGTCTGCTAGCGCACCATTGCTCAAACACTCTCCACTTCCGATCATATACAGAGCGCGTTGAAGCTGCTCGTGCATTCTGAATAGTCTCAATCACCCTCACAGGCAAACCTGTAACACTTAAGTTTAACCTCTAACAGGCCAGGCCCAGAGTGCCACTTTGTTCGGGGCTGGTTAAAAAATCTCTCCGCGCGGTTGAGCGAGGAGGTCCCTGCACAATGGGAGCGGCCACGGCTGGCCGCACAGAAGTGGAGTTATCTCCATCAGCCACAACTTCCCTGGCCAATTCGGGGCGATTAGTATAACTGAGTGACCGCATTCCCTTACTCTTTGTAATGTTGGTATGATCAGACTCAGTGGAGGAAACGCGTAAAGTAGTGCGTTTGTAAAGTAGGGTGTGCCAGAGCATCCACACCCATATGTGCACCGTCTCTCGCCAGAGAGAAGAATAGAGGGCAATGAGTATTTTCGTGCGAGGTGAAGAGATCTACGGCAGCTCGGCCAAACCTCTCCCACAACTGGCTCACTACCTGAGGGTGGAGAGTTCATTCTCCATACAGCGGATTTCCTCTGGATAGGAGATCCGCTCCCACATTCATTATTCCCGGAACATGCGTTGCCCGTAGTGAATGAAAATGCTTCACGCCCCACACGATCAGTTTCTGTGCCAGACTGTGAAGCTGAGGGGAGCGTGTGCCTCCCTGGCGATTTATGTATGCCACCGCCGTTGTGTTGTCTGATCTGATCAAAACGTGGTGGTTCTTTAGAAACTGCACAAAATGTTTCAATGCTAGAAACACTGTTAACAGTTCCAGGAAGTTTATGAGTGCGTTCTGTAGCGAGATGGGCCATTTCCCTTTCGCTATTCTGCCCTCGCACACAGCACCCCAACCTGTGAGCGACGCATCCGTTGTGACCACCTTTCTCAGAGAAACTGCTCCCAGCGGAGTCCCTGACTCGAGAAAAGCACGATCTCTCCAGTGATGGAGAGCGCGCATGCAAAGTGATGTTACTATCACTTTGCGGTTTAGGTGGCGTTTTGGACACAAACGCTGCGCCGCTGTCCAGTGCTGGAAATCCCTCATTCGCAACAGTCCCAGTGGAATGATTGAAACTGTCGAGGCCATCAGACCCAGAAGACGTAAACACAGTCTGAATTGAACTCTGTTTCCTTTCTGAAAAAGGGACAAACAGCCGCGAATTGACCTGATGCGCTCCTCCGATAGAAACGCTTGATACAGGTCTGAGTTCAGTCTGAGACCCAGGTAAATTGTCTCTTGTGTGGGCGCTAAGCTGCTTTTCGTCTCGTTTATCCTGAAGCCTAGGCTCTCCAGATGAGACACAAGCATTTTTGTCTCTCTCTCTGCCAGCTGCCGCGACGGCGCGCAGAGCAGCAGATCATCCAAATATGCTGACACTCTTAGACCCATCATTCTCAGTGGTGTGAGCGCCACTTCCACACATTTTGTAAAAATTCTCGGTGCTAGAGACAGACCAAACGGAACTGTCAAAAATGTGTACGCTGTGTCCCGATAGGCAAACCTGAGGAATTTTCTGTGTGCCGGATAGATGCTTATGTGAAAATATACATCCTTCAAATCGACTGATGTCAGCCAGTCTTTGGGACGAATAATTTTTGATAACACCTTTAAGGTCAACATTTTGAAATTGTATTTCCTGAAGTGTTTGTTGCGGTTCTATAAATCCAGAATGGGACGGAGACCCCCTCCCTTTTTGGGAATGACAAAGTACCGTGAGTAAAAGCCGTGGTGGCTGTCTTCTGGCAGCACGAATTGCTCTTTTGTTCAATAAAGAGGTTATTTCCTCCTCTAAAATCTGAGCTGACTCTCCTTGTGTTGTTGACATTAAAACACTGTTGAACAGTGGAGGTTTTACAGCAAATTGCAGACGATAACCCCGGCTTATTGTGGAGAAAACCCAGCGGTGTACTGCGCATGCGTGCCACTACACCCCTGGGTTACACCCCCAAACCAAGCCCGCTCTCGTTCACTAGTGACGCGATGGCGCCATCTGATCTGAAAAATGTTGTTTTTGTGTGTGTTTTTCTTTTCAAACGTTGCTGTGGCCTCGGCCCACTGCCTGGATGCACAGGGAATGTGTTTATTATTTTCACACCAAACATGTCTTTGTGAGAACAGCCCTCTGCCCTCTGTTGAAACCCCGTGGGTGGAGGAAGGGGAAATTTTGTGTGGGGCACTGGGGGAACTGGTGCCAACTTCACAACTGAACTGGTCATTAGATAACTTTTTTCTGTGAACAATTCCCATGTCCAACGCCTTCTCTTGGCGGGAGGGGGAGAAATTGACCGCTCTCTTTGAGGGAGGACAACAACAGATACTCTGCGAGTGCTGTTGTTCATCCTTTTGTTCTGGATGCAATAACGTGTTAGGTCGCTCGCCGTTTCTTCCCTCCCTGAGGGTTTGCTGGCCGGTGTCTAGCTGCAGCTGCCGCAAAGGAAGGTTTTCCCCTCGGCTGAGTCAGTTTAGATTGTGGCTAAGCCTGCTGAGGCTGAGATGGTCCAGGGCCTCTGAAGGCTGACTGACCACTCCTGTGGGGAGCTTCAAACCCGGAGCGTGGTGGCTGAGAAGTACGAGCAGTGGGTCTGCGAGGAAGGCAAGTTTGGAACGCCTCACCTTCCTGTTTCCTCAGATCACACTTTTGTCGCATTGCAGTGACCGATGCCCTGAAAAGGGCTTTGGGCTCAACTGGAGCATCCAAGAAGTCCACTTTCTCTCTGTCTGACAGCCCCAGCCAGAGAGCCCACTCACCCACCACGGCCAGGCCCATGCTGCGACCACAGCTCTGGACCGCGCCCCTGAAGGTTCTCAGGTTGAGATCTGCAATAACGCAGATCTCTTCCCACAGGGCTGGGTTTGGTGTCCCAGCATCCATCTGCCTCCCCATCTCCTCCATAAGCTCCGCTTGATAAGCAGTGAGGAGAGAGGTGGCATTAAGAGCCCTCACTGCCAGTGCAGAAGAACGATAAATCTTCTGAAAGACTGAGGCTGCTAAGCGTTCAGTACGTCCTGGCAGTGAAGCTGAAGCAGAGGAAAAGGCTGCTCTGCGGTTAGGGTTAAGATGATGTGCCACTGACAGCTCGACATGAGGGGGATTTGACATCCCTAACTCCTCCATGTTATCAACATCCAGCCTAGAAAAACCTTTTACAGGAACCCTGTGTGAAAAGGGTTTATCCAAGAAATGTTTCATTTCTGGAACGCACGCTGGGACCGCTGGAATGAGCTGTTTAACAGGTTGGGCACGTGACGGTAGTCTCTTGCCGTTATAGAGATCTCTCTCCGTCCCCTGGCCTGTTTGCTGCGACGGCCAGTCTATGGAGAGTTTATGGCCCTCCGGCACATTTCGAGAAGGTCGAGCTCTGCCTGAGCTTATCTAAGATAATTCGCCGTAACGCGTTCATTTTCTTAGTATACCCGAAGCAAATAATCACCGCTACAGTGAAAAGACCCGCTAGCAAAACAGCTGCGTTCGGTGACGTACCTTGACGGCTAGTCTCAGAACAGTTAAGCAACTATTTTAAGACAGGTCCTGCTGAAGGATAGCTTCCAGTTTGATCTTCCAAGGGAAGAGATCGAGAATGAAGTAGGGACCAATGGCAGTGGTATATATTAGGGAGGGGGGACTCCCACATCACTGTCGTGATTGGTCTGTCAACTGACAGACGTGGTGTAATTGGTGCTTCCAGGATCTGTCACGCCCAGAGGCGTTCCCTTTGTGAGATACTGAGCGAATGTTTGAAAGAGAACCGTACGATAACTGCGCTCTTTTATATGGCAAAAGTGGGAGTCATATAGCAAAATAAGTTGACTAGCACTGTTAAGTTTTCGTGCACTATATTCAGAGTCACCATTCCATAGCTTCGTGTGATGGAATATGTACATAGTTAAGGTCATTATAATACTTGATATGTAGATAAAGGGCTGTGGATTTGCATAAAATGACTTTATCTTGCTGGAGTTTATTGCTGTTTCTGAACGATGTCATCATACTGGCTACAGGGTTTCGGTTAGATCGCACAACACATTTACAAACATCTGATAGACGTCTTTAAGATGTCAGTTTTACATACATTCTAAATCATAAACATCTTAAAGACATCTTCTAAACGTCTATTTGACATTTTGACATCTGACAGGAAACGTCCTATAGACGTATTGCAGATGAGCAAACACTCTAAAAAATACATCTTCCAGACGTAAACACACACATCAAATAGACATCTCAGAGATGTACGTGTGCTATCAGGGAAGCTAGGTAACATTATAATCGCTAAAATAGCGGACTTACTGGGAAAAAAAATCATCAGTTATCTTTTTTTATGACTAATTACTCAGCATCGTCAGTATTAAAGATAAAATAATCACTTCATCCGATGTTTTTGAATAAAATAGCCTTGACAGCCTACATACTGGAACTCCTCTCAACTACTGTCTGTAGAACTGTTCTTTCTAGTGATGGGGAATCGACTCCAAAAGAGTCGATTCCTCGACTCTGAATAGCCCCAGAGTCAGGGCCGACTCCAGCACAGGAATCGACTCTCGGTGTCGACTCTGTTGCTGTGTCCGGAATCGCTCACTTGTTTACTGATTCTCGAATCCATAGCCTACATAATGCATGGCAGTTAAGTGCATAATGTCTATGGTTAAGTGCACTAAGCAAGGAGTGAACGAAATGAAGCGAGGAATTTGGACACTGACGAATCGCGTCAGAGAGCTGTCGCAGAAACTTTGTTACATACATTTATATAGCTTACTTTAGAAATAGATAAGTCATAGTGACTTTAGTTTGTAATTATACATACCTCTTTGTCAGCTTTAGTATTGATGGTAGCTTATATTATTGCAATATATAGATTTGATTTTCCATAGCTAACCGTGTTCATTAAACTACATAAAAAATAATAAAAAACTCATCAACAATAAACACATTAATAATTGTACATGTGTGCATTTTTATGTATTGTATTAATTTTAGTATCTTTAACTCTCGTGTCCAAGCACTTTTAAGACAATAGCTAGCTGTGTCCAGGGTTGCCAGGTCCCAGAAAAATTTCCAGCCCAAAGCTCATTCAAAACCCACCCAAAAGGAATGAAAACTAGCCCAATTTCCCCCTGCCCCATCTAATCATAGCTGACAGCTGCGTTATTCTCATAATGCGCCTTGGTAAACTATTTTTATTTATTCTGTTTTTAGCTCAACTTTATATGTAACATATGCACATTATTTTATCTGTATTTTATTACTCTTCATTCACTACTTTTTAATTTTTCTTGTAGGCCTACTGTTTCTTTGATTTTTAATTTTCAGCATTCATGATAAAGTTCAAAATTAGGGCTGGGCAATATGATCAGAAATATTATGACAATATTATTTTTCCATATCATATGATATAGATATTTATCACGATATTAATTTACCATTAATGGGGAAGGATATGCTCTCAACGTGTTTGTTAGACCTTGAGAATGAATGTAAACATAGCCTGTTTGTTTACAATTAAATTGCATTAAGCCACCTTTTAATTTAGGGCCCCATTAAATCTAATTTATTTTCTGTGTTTTATGATTTAATACTAATTTATCATCAACAATAGTGTTTAATGAAATTAATTAATTAAACTAACAATTATCAATTGATCAATCTTAAATGAAAATATAACATAATTTTCATATAATTTACAACAAAACATTGCATTTTTATTTTTTGTCAAATAAGATCTGCACAACAGTTAATACTAAAACATGGATGAAAAATATCTTGGTTGTATTCCTTACAAACAATGGTAATATTATTATTACTTTGAGCAGTACATTTTACTATTTTATAGTAATATATTTCTGTTAAAATGAATTTCAGTTTTTTTTCCAAATGAAACGAAGTCTCTGAAGTGTCTCAGAGCAGTTCTGGAGATAAAGTTCCTGTGTTCATGTCCTCATTTATTGAGAAGGCAGATGTTGAAAACACTGTAAGCGTCCACGTATGTTTGAGTTTGTGTAGTACAACTAAGCTGTTCATTCACACAGAGACACGCAAAACATGCAGAATTATAAGCGGCTTTGACTGGCTGTCGTCGCGTTCATTTCTGCTGTTGGCGAAACTCACGTAATAGTTTGTGGTGACATCAAACGTTCCCCCATACCGTCTCTCCTCCGTCCTTGGATTGCCAGGTATCCATTTCAAGCATACTACACATTAGTAAAATGATAAATTTTCATTTCCTTTTTCTACAGATAAACTTTATTGCGGCCGCGGTACATTATAAAAGTAGCCCAAAAAAAACGCAACCCGCGGCTCTGTCATTTTTCCCGCAACTGCATTTTCAAAATAGCCCAATTGTGCGGGAAAACCACGACCCTGGCAACTATGGCTGCTGTGTACCAATTCAGGGGCCGCGCATTTCGAAGTGCATGAAAGGGGTGGGGTTTTGGAGTGGAGGGTTGCCAGGTCTGCGCAACAAAACCCTCCCAAAAGTAGTGTAATCACAGCACAAGCGTAAAAGTATCCCAATCCCAGACTTGGCAACAATGAGCCGAGCGTCGATACAGGCTAGCGGCTGTGTGATAGGGATGGGCGATACCACTTATTTTGTTTTCGATACGATACCGACACTTTCAAGGCCAAAATTGCCGATATCGATACCGATACGATACCTCTAATCTGAATTTAAGTTATTAAATTATTAATAATTTAAGTCCTTAAATTATTGAATTACTATGAGTAAAATGGGTAATGGTACCCACTTAACATTATATTTGAAAGGTATTTTAACATTCAATATGCCTTAATTGCAATTTATTAGATTATATTTTTGTTTACACATGATTAAAATGTTTATTTGTTGTGGTAACCATGGAAATCTACAAATACTATATGCTTAGCTGAACTATGGTCACTCTAGTAATGGTTCAGTTTCATAAGGGACTGCCGGTGACAGGCTGTTGCACCCATAAAATGCAAACTTTGTATTCTGACAGTGTAGTTACAGAACAAAACATCAATACGAACTTTAAATGTTCAATTTAAATAAATGTAATTGCAAAAACTATGTAGGCTAGTATTTCATTTTGTTTGTTGTGAAATAACTCAAACATATTATGTTGTTCTGTCTGCTGTTAAGCATTGTTCAGGGCTGTGTTTCCCAAAAGCATCAATGGTTTCTTACAATATTAAATGCATGCAGCCGTTTGAATGTAGTGTCGGCAGTGAGCGAACGCTTTCTGTGATTGATTGATTCTGACTTGCAGCATTTGCCTGTGTTCAGATGAGCAGGAAAATAGTTCTACTGCACAATTATTCGCTAACATAGGTTATTTGTCCAATTCAATGCATATTGTATGCATTAAATTTATTGTTAATTAAACAAAATCACAGGTAAAAAAAAAAAAAAAACACAACTTAGTATCGATATTTTTATTTGAGTATCGATACTTTCGATACTCAACGTCAGTATCGATATATCGATACTTCATATCGATATGCCCATCCCTACTGTGTGACAGACAGAGACAGTTGACGTTTGTGTGTGCATTTTAAAGTTTTATTGAGTTTTGACATGCTTCACTGCCGGTGACGACGGGACACTGGACCAAAATATGTATGGTTAAACTATGTAATGTTAGTTTTATATCGTTAGCAACTACGCCCCTGAATATAAATCGTTTTTCCATTTAATAAGAATACAGATAGTAATTTTAAACTTTTTATTAACATTTGGATTTATGAAATTACTGTGCAAAGTTTTTTTTTTTTCTCCTAAGAATTAGGCCAGCATACTTTTTGCTTTAACCTCTTTTGCTACATATTTTGAATGGTTTAAATGTATACTCTACATGTTTGACCACTAAAGAACTATCATTTAGCTTACTATATGTTGTGTACGTGACTAATGTGACCATCACAAATAAATAAATTACATTTAGAGCACAAAATTAGACTTGGACTAATATTAGACTTACAACCGGGGTTAGGTGCTGCTGCTACATCAGTTGTACGACTCAGAAATCTAATCAAAATTGGGCAAAAATTGCACAGTGTATGGCCGCCTTAAGTTGTATAGTTGTTTACGGCTGACTGCCTATTATTTCTGTTCACTGTTTTAGGTGGAAAAAGTCATGAGTGTTTCGAAGAAGTTCTTCTCTTTTCCAGAAAACAAGAAGAAGCCTTTCAGCAGGGGAAATTACTCATGTAACGTAAACCATGGCTGGGTTTCGGTAGAAACTGAAAGGCACGTCAGTCTCTGCATTCAGAAGCATTACTGCAAAACTCACGAATGATGGAGAAACATTTTAATGGTTTTAAATCCTGTCATTTCACAGTTTGAATCCTCGCCGCCCCGGTGACCTGAAGGAGGCGTTTAATACAACGTCTTTGAGAGAGGATATCGTAAATACCAATTTATTCTCATTTCTTTTCTGTCTCTCAAAGATTTAACCATAACATGACGTTGACAATAGTGGGTTAAAATTCGACTTTTTCCTGAGTCAATTCAAATGTGTTTTCTTTAGAAGTCCGAAATCACTTATGTAAGCACTTATTTGAAGTACTTAATTTGTGTCCCAAATGATGCACTTCTACATTATGTACTTAAGCACTTTGTACTCAACCGTGTAGTGTATGAATTTTATAATGTTATTTCGTCATTCAGCATCAGAGTCTGATAACGCCTCCCCTCTGCCCCTGTGACACTGGAGTGCATGAAGTGTCCAACATTCCACACTTCACTTTTTTTTTTAGCTGATTAAGTGCATCATTAAGGTATTTAAAGTGTACTTTTTCTTTTTGGAATTTTCAGTGTGAACACACTACTCACATTATTTATACTACAAAATGGCATAGAATAGTGCACAAGTATTCACAAATTGGGATGCACCTTTATTATGGACTGCCAAGGCTGTCAAAGAATAAGGGCCATGAAAAATGGTTTCCTAAAAAAAAAAAAAAAATCTTTTAATGAATCAAAAAAAAAAAGTACAGATAATCAAATCAAATGTTTAGGCCTATAATGAACTTATGATGAACGATCACTTTATATGATGAACAGATTTCAATGAGGCTTTATTCACATTTAAACATTCATCAACGCACACATCAGTTGTGGTAAACAGAAGCTCAAGCGTGTTCGCTTGACGCGTGCGAGAATCGCTGAGGTTAATTTTCGTGTTATGCAGCACATTTGAGCTTCTGCAAGAACCAACAAGGTTTGTTCTCGCATGTCAATCCGGTTTGTTTGAGCTTCTGTTTATGTTCGCTGATCAATGTTTCACTCCCCGGCAAGTGGAACTAAAACAGCAGTTGAAGCGGCCTGGCGATCCTTCACACATGAATCGGAAACTCGCCGACCACCATTCAGCAGCTTCAGCCATCCACTCGGCACCACAGCGGTAACTTACACTAAAAAAAAAATCTATATTAATACAAGTGTGTACCGTACAACATAAACTAGAATGTGCGCACTCCAACTACTTAATGATGTACCAAAACTCAGATAAATATCTAAATGACAAACAAACTTTGAGTCTTATTGTTTTCTGTATTCAAATAATTTATTTGGCAATAAGTGAGCAGGGTTAAAAAAAATACTAGAACAATATGTGCAGAATGAATCCGTTTATTTCTTTATACATGTATGTATTTCTACATTTTGTATGGTAATGAGGGGGGAGTGTTTTACCTCAGACATAGCAATCGAGCTCAGAGCGGCAAGAGTGAAGCTTTGAGGGCACATTGACACCTTGTAGTGTGACCAAACAAAATGCAAGAGGTGTGCGGATGGCCAAGCTGCTCACGAGAATGCTGATGTCTGAGTTAAAAANGCCATTTCCATATGGACAAAGAAATTAATAAATAAATATATAAAAAACTAAATGTGGAATATATACATAAAGGAAATAAAATTGTAAATACACATTTATTTATTTTTTACATTTCTTTGTATATTTATGTATGTATTTATTTATTATTTTGCCAGCTTTGGCATTCCATACTTTACTTTGCTACCGCTAAAAAAGTTTGCTCTATATAGTATGAATATGTGTAGTGTAAATGTAATCCGAACTCTTGTATGAGTGAGTACTGTCAATTCGGACATAGTCTTGTCAAATACTGATTTTCACCTGCTATATAGGAACTACTATATGTAGGGAAGTATGCGATTTCAGATGCATCCGTGGTTTTCTATATTTGTTTCATAAGGAGCCCCTAAAGGGATAGCATGATGGTAAAAAAATAAATAATTTGGACGAAAAAATAGGCTATAACAGATCTGTGATTGTAAACTTTATATTCCTCCACTCTCAATGTGCTCAGAATTGGCCTTCAGAAGAAGTAGCTGATTTTCGAGATACCAAGGTATCATTTTTCCTGCGCTGTAAGGAACTCGCTCTCAAAGTGCTCCGGCTGATGGCTATTGGGTTGGGCCTGGACTCAGAAGTCTTCGTCAACGAACATAAGCATATTGGAAGTATGTACAATTATGCATTACTTCTTCCTCTCAGTGAGTCGATGGCTGGGAGGCCTGCAACACCTTCATGATGTGGTTTGTTTTAAGGTTTTGAGAATGGAACCACACTACGGAGTCTCTACTATCCTCCGGTGGACAGCACACGTGTGAAGGAAAATCAGGTGCGCTGTGGTGAACACTCTGATTATGGTAGCATCACTCTGCTCTTCCAAAGCACTGAGGATGGACTGCAGGTGAATACCAATATAGGACAAAAGGAAAAAATAATTATAACCATGTTTAATGTGGTCCTCTATCATTTAGTATGCCTGTGACAGTATGTTTGGCTCTATGTGTTCTTCAGGTTCAGAACCGGGCTCGTGAATTCGTTTCAGCTCCATGCATTCCTGGAACAGTTCTGGTTAACATAGCAGACCTGATGCAAAGGTGGACCAGCGATGTGTTTGTGTCTGCGGTAAGTTTCTTTACTTAATATGGCATATCATTTAATAGTGCCACAGCTGGTTCTGGAAGTAAACACTCCATTCATTTTCTCCATGGGGAAATTGATTTTTGATTATAAACTATAAACCTTTAAAGACAAGACCTGTTGTGAGCTCTGAAGATGTTAATGGAAGCCATCTTTACTTTATTCACTTTATTTCTTATTTTTAAAATAATTGTTTAACAGTGGAATTCTTAGTGAAAAACTACATTACCCATGATGCTCTACAGAAAGTTACACTCCCATGAAGCACCGTGAATAAAGGAATCGAATCGGCCTCCCTCAAAATATATTCAATTCATAATTTAAATGGCAGGACTTGTCTGGCCAACCACATGTTGTTTTCTTTATCAGGTTAACCTCACATTTTAATAATATGCAAACCATAACAAAGACCCTGACTGGTCAGCAGCTATGCAGCTCCATACACAACAAACTGATGCACTGTGTATTCTGACACCTTTCTATCAGAACCAGCATTAACTTCTTGAGCAATTTGAGCTACAGTAGCTCGTCTGTTAGATCGGACCACATGGGCCAGCCTTCAATGAGCCTTGGCCGCCCATGACCCTGTCGCCGGTTCACTTTTGATAGATACTGACCACTGCAGACTGGGAACACCCCACAAGAGCTGCAGTTTTGGAGATGCTCTGACCCAGTCGTCTAGCCATCACAATTTGGCCCTTGTCAAACTCACTCAAATCCTTACGCTTGCCCATATTTCCTGCTTCTAACACATCAACTTTGAGGACAAAATGTTTACTTGCTGCCTAATATATCCACCCACTAACAGGTGCTGTGATGGAGAGGTAATCAGTGTTATTCACTTCACCTGTCAGTGCTCATAATGTTATGCCTGATCGGTGTATATTGAAATACATAAATACATATATTATACATAATATACAATAATATATTGTTTGTATGGATATAATCTACAATTTTAAAGGAATAGTTTTATATTTCACCATTTTTTTTTCTTCGATTGTCATTCACAATACTTCATGGGATTGTAGTTCTTTCCCTCACTAAAGCCGTTAAGTACGTAGTCTTGTACTTTTGTCTTTTTGTCCGATTTTCAAATACTCTTTTGCTTCAAATCAAAGTTTGTAATGCTGTGATTCACCTCGTAGCTGGTTGGTTTGTTTCATCGCTTAAAATGTTTTAACAAAGACTTAAAAATCCCTATTTGGAAAAATGAATAGAAAGTATAATTCTGGAACCAACGCAGCTGAAAAAGTGGGCAGGTACTAATGCACTTTATTGCACTGGCAAATGCCTGTTTAATTCTTTTGTTATTTTCTTCTTTTATTAAACCCTCAGGTTCACAGGGTTTTGCTGCCCCCTGCAGGTGTCTCCAGAACACGTCAGTCTTTGGTCTTCTTTGCACAACCCGAGGATGAGTCCATCATTAAATGCTGCGATGGATCCGATAAATATCCTCCTATTAAGACAGTTGATTACTTTACGTCAAGGTTTAATGATACCTACGGCAAAAAAATGAATCTGGTTTAAGTGGAATTTTATAATTTTATGTAAAAACAAAAACAAACAAACCCTCATTTATTCAGTGATAATCATCAGAGCACATTATTGGTGGAGCTGAGATGATTGTGTTTTACATTTCTATAAAAATAAATTCAGTCAATTACACAAAGAATCTCAAACTATTTTAGGATTATTTGGATTTCTATATATTTTTTATATAGAAATGTATAAAAAGATGTAATTTTTTGGTTATTTTAAGAACCGATACAGTGGGATACTGGTTTAAATCCAATGAAAAGGGTTGTCAGTCACTATAACATAAAGATGTCTTATGATTCTATACCAGCTCAAGTATCATGATATGCAGTATCATGTTCATTTATAATTCAAATCTACAAAATGAACCAAAATTTCATAAAGTAAATGAAAACCAGATATTCCTCTGAATACTTCATTAATGAGAATGAATGACTGGCTGTTGTTGCCAATCAAATGAAGCCAATCAAGTGCGGCTAGTCAGTGACAGCAGCCTAATAAACTTGCTAGTCTGCCAATAATGTAAATCAAAGAACAAAAGAAAAAGAAAATCACTGACTGCTCATAATTGAATAACTTTTGTAGCTTTAATAATAATGAATCTATATTTTGATCAAAATTATGCAGTGAAGACTGTGAAGTGTTTGATAACTGCTTTGATTCTGGATATTTTCTACCTGTTAAATCAAATATTTAAAATATACTGACTTTATGTTTAATTGTGTATAATAGAATAGATTAAATGTGAAATTATTACAAGATAACAAAACATTAAAAACTTTAATGTTAGGTGCGATTAATCGCAATTAATTACAGAAAAATTTGCGATCGATTGACAGCACTATTTTAAATATAAATCTCTGAATATAGAAATATGAAATGTTGGAAAAAATGAAATATCTGTGGAAACGATGACGTCATGCACATGTCGTCTGTATGCGGAAAACTCAAAGGAAAAACTGTTTTTAGCATATCGTTGTCTTGTAAACTTAACCTGAATCCTTCAGCCGATTCGTTCAAAACACATGATTCATTCAAGAACAAAGCAAATGACTGGTTTTATGAATGGCTTAGTGAATCGTTGATTCACCCGATTGAATTGAAAGTGACATGTGAAGGCCAAGTATGGTAACCATACTTGAAATTTGTCCTCTGCATTTAACCCATCTAGTTAGTGCACACACATTAGGAGTAGTGAGTAGTGAACACACATACCCGGAGCAGT
This sequence comes from Anabarilius grahami, assembly GCA_003731715.1. Taxonomy (NCBI): domain Eukaryota; kingdom Metazoa; phylum Chordata; class Actinopteri; order Cypriniformes; family Xenocyprididae; genus Anabarilius; species Anabarilius grahami. The sequence goes on along the minus strand of RJVU01080398.1, from coordinate 8,234 downwards.
GGGCAGCCATGAACTAGGCCTACATGATGAACTGATGAAGCATTGGAAAAACACTCAATGAGGTGCTAATTCTACACAGCATTTACACAACTCACAGCAGAAAGGCAGCTACATTCAAAAATCTATTTTTTAATGAAGGCATGCGTGTTCAAATGAATGTTTTAAAAAGTGTAACTGCCAAACGTACAACATTCCTGACGGTACTACCGTATTGACGACACTGCTGTTTAAAAAAATATAACGCATCACTAGTATTTTTAAGCTTTAAATAAATCACTGGTGTTGCAGTTTTAATCCATCCAAATTTTAAGAAACATCTTGGATTGATTTTCAAATGAAGCTAAAGTGAAAAGATATATAGGCCTACATATTATCTGTTATGGGACAGATTACGCTCCGTCACGGCCGCCATTTCTGCCTTTGGACTATGAGTTTCTAATATTGTGTGTTGTGGTAAAAACACTATACTCACTGTGGAATATTGTTTCCTACGTTTTATAATTGGGTGTTGTTCGGGACTTGATGTATACACAAATGCATTTAATTGAACCTTGTGCACATATGCAGTTATTTAGTTCTGTGCAACGAGTAAATAGATAGTGCTGCAGAGAGAACAAATGTTAAACACCCATCTTTAAATTTCATCTACCATTTGTCCATATAAGAAGTGTACTCACATCTGTCCAAATAACCACTATACAAAGGCTAAAAATAAACCACTTCCAAATAACCACTAGCCTATACATGGCATTTACATACATAGTGTTAGTGTCTTCTTACCTAGATCTCTAATAGATATTGTGCTATTTTAGTTTTTAATGCTGCAATTGTGTGCTTATTGAAGATGGCAAATTTGTAAGAGTAATTTGTTACTATGTTGTTTAAAACTTACAGATTTTGTAATTTGCTATTTTTTTAGTAGGCCTATTCGAAATTGTACACCAGCATGATATTGTTGTTAATGGTTTAGATGAATTTGTGTGGAGGGAATTGATCCTGTTTAAGGAAGGCGATGTAGTGGTTTGGAAGAGAGAGAAAAATCAGTCAGATGTCTGTGAATGCTCTTGGTCTCTTGTGTGATATATGGGAGTGATGGGAGAAACTAAGCTTCCCAAAACATCTAATCAATTGAACCGTTTCAAAACGTTCAAAACACCATAGGCCTGCTTGTCAAAACAGTGTAAATGCAACAAAACCAATCATGCATAAAAACAGCTTTTTGAAAGAATAATCTATTAAATGCAATTAACTAATCAACTAATTCTGTTAATTATTAAAGGATTAGTTCACTTTTAAATAAACTTTTCCTGATAATTTACTCACCCCCATGTCATCCAAGATGTCCATGTCTTTCTTTCTTCAGTCGAAAAGAAATTAAGGTTTTTGATGAAAACATTCCAGGATTATTCTCCATATAGTGGACTTCAATGGGCACCAAACAGTTGAAGGTCAAAATTTGTTTCACTGCTGCTTCAAATTGTTCAATATGATCCCAGATGAGAAATAAGGGTCTTATCTAGTGAAACCATCGCTCATTTTCTGAAAAAAATTGAAAATTGTATAAGTTTTAACCAGAAATCCTCATCTTGAACTAGCTCTCTTCTTCTTCTCCTCTATTAGAATTACAGCAATGTAGACGCTGCTAAGCGTAATACTGCCCTCCACAGGTCAAAGTTTGAACTAATTGTTATATACTATTGAACTAGCATATTGCATATAAAAATTAGTTCAAACTTTGACCTGTGGAGGGCAGTAATACACTTAGCAGCGTCTACACTGCTGGAATTCTAATAGAGGAGAAGAAGAAGAGAGCTATTTCAAGATAAGCATTTTTGGTTAAAACTTATATAATTTTCAATTTTTTTCAGAAAATGAGCGATGGTTTCACTAGATAAGACCCTTATTTCTCATCTGGGATCGTGTAGAACAATTTGAAGCTGCAGTGAAACTAATTTTGACCTTCAACTGTTTGGTGCCCATTGAAGTCCACTATATGGAGAATAATCCTGGAATGTTTTCATCAAAAACCTTAATTTCTTTTCGACTGAAGAAAGAAAGACATGGACATCTTGGATGACATGGGGGCGAGTAAATTATCAGGAAAAGTTTATTTAAAAGTGAACTAATCCTTTAAGTGGCTGTGTTCTTCTTATCAATTTTCAGAACTTTTTTTGTTGTTCTATTGATGGCTTAGCTAAACAGGCCAATAAGAGACTATTAACTACTATTATTCCTTTTAATTATACAAATGTCACAGTAAAATGTCTACAAATGTATAAAACTAATCAGAGATCACAGCCAGGTAAAAACCATAGACCCTTTAGTGAGCTCAGACAAACACTTCCTGTTCAATGTCCCGCTGGCTGGCAGCATTTCAGTCAGCTCTGTACATTAATAATACACACAAATAATGCGCAGCTCATAGAGTTTGAACATGTTGAACTCAAATATAAAGAAATGCGGTCATGCGGACTTGTCTCTCATCACCTGCTCATAGAGACCAATGTATATTATAAAGCTTGTTTGAGGAAAATTGGATTGGGTTGTTGTAGCTTATTGTATGTGTTGCTATGAATGGAAATAGCAGTCATTTGTGTTTTAACAGTGTTTAGCTCATAAGTTATCAGGAAGTTCGAATCTGAATATATTGGCAATTTTACTGAACTCCTTGAGTTAAGCACTGACCACATTTCTTTATATTTGAGTCCAAGTTCAAACTGACCGCTTCATTGGTAACATACGGAGCTGACTGAAACACTGCCAGCGGGACATTAAATAGGAAATGTGTTTGTCTGAACCCACAGTTTTGCGAGGGAACACAAATAACTTTGCGAGGGAACGCACAAGTTTCGAGAGGGAACTCAAAGTTTCTTGAGGGAATGCAAAAGCTAAAACAATAAAATAAAAAAAAACCCTCCCATCCCAAATTTTTTACACCACCACGTCCCTTTAGGGGCCCGTACTGGGGCGCGATCTCAGTGAATCCGCATGATTCATGGGTTCACACCAGAGCTCGCCCCACTATGGAAGCTTGTTTCCACTGAATAAAAAAATAATAATTTAATTGCGATTTTATCTCACAATTCTGACTTTATTTCTCGCAATTGTGAGTTTACATCTTCAAATCCTAACTTTTTTTTCTCCGAATTCCGTGATAACTCACAATTGCAAGTTATAAAGTCAGAATTGCATGATATAAAGTCGGAATTCTGTGAAAAAAGTAAGTCTTTTTTAAAGTCTTGGACTTTATAACTCGCAAAAAAAAAAAAAAGTCAAAATTGCAAGATATAATCTCGCAATTGCGAGAAAAAAAAGTAAGAATTGCGAGTTTATATCTTGCAATTGTGAGAGAAAAAGTCAGAATTGTGAGAGAAAATGTCACAATTATCTTTTAAATTGTTTTATTCCATGGTGGAAACAAGCTGGCATGCATCAGGATTTTATTGTGGACTTTTTAACCTTGTTGGATATTCAAAATTTTTTACAACTACTTGTGTTTCTTACTTGTGAAAGTTCATCTTTACAACTACTCTTCTCCAGCTGTACTTCTTTACAAATAAAGGCATAAATGTATTAACATGTCTTGTCAGAGTCATGAATAATTCAACTGAATACTTTTTCACTCATTTTGTAACAATACAGTTGAAGAAATAGACATTTGAAGAGAGCCATTTAAACATATTTACTCAGATTCATAATACTCCACCTATTGTCTCTGATGGCTGAAGATTTGAAAATAAACCGTTACAACCGTCAACTCAAGTTAACTGATACAAGAGGGAGCTCAATTTATCATATATCAGTTTAAAAAATCATATATGTAATATATACACTTTATACTCTAATTAATGCTTTATTAACAAATTTCGGGAGGAGCAGGTGCAGATAATTAGACTAATTATCACAAGTGGAAAGCATTCAGCTAATCAACCAACAGAGGTATATGACCTGCAGACTTCTTTCCCTAACCTCTGTTCGTTGACAGTTTATTAGCATCCCTCCTCCACCCCATCTCCTCACTTCTAGTTCTATCTCTCATAACCACATCCGGGGGGAGTACTCTGGGTTTGGGCCAAAAATCCAAGCTTGGAGCCCTCCCACAGCACGCCAAATACGCATTACTTTACTCTATCAAATTATATGTATATGTGAACTCGTGAATGACTTTGTCATTAATCACCCTCATGTCGTTCCAAACCCGTAAGACCTTCGTTCATCTTCGGAACACAAATTAAAATATTTTTGATGAAATCCGAGAAATGTCATTCCATAGTAGTAAAGTAGTAAAGATATTGTTAAAATAGTCAACGTGACTACAGTGGTTCAACCTTAATGTTATGAAGCGAGGAGAATACTTTTTGTGCGCAAAAACAAAACAAAAATAATGACTTTATTCAACAATTTCTTCTCTTCCATGTTAGTCTCCTACGCTGTTGACATAGTAAACACTGTGCAGCGCTTACAGGTCCTATATGTCAGAACGTAGACTCATTATTGGCCACCGTCTGCGCCAGCATCACACGCTTGCGTCGTGCTGCTCACATGTACAGTGTCGGCCAATAATGAGCCGGCGTTCTGACGTAGAATCTGGAAAAGCTTCACTGTGTCTACTACATCAACATCGTAGGAGACTAGAAAAATCTTTAGTCAGGGACAGCCCTACTCTAACCTGATAAAACATCAGTCATGAAGGCAACTGGTTCCTGTCTAAACCTAAGAAGAACTCCAACCAATGAGCTAGTGAGGTTCTGGGCCTTGTATTATATGACTGTTCAAAGAAGCTCCACAGTCAAATACAACATGAAACTTTCCCTTTAAATAACAAAAAAATACTGCACCATTGAGTTCAGACCAGCTCTCAGTTGGTCAATGGCACTGTTGTTTTCAGTTGCCTCAAAATAGCAACACGCCAACAATGCGCCGGGGGCCCGTTTCAGAAAGTAGGTTAAGTGAAAACTCTGAGTATGTTAACCCTGAAATGAGGGAAAATTAAAGAACGATCCCTTTAAGCATAGCTTTAGCTCTTAGGTATCCTCTGTCAAGTGTCATATTCATGCAACAGCGAACAATTTCTTTTGGACGCCCTTTAGTATGCCTCTCTAGAAAACATTAGCATTCTCCTTTGTTGTTCATCTTGTCTTCCACACAAAACTGAAAAGCTTTCATAAATGAACTGATTTGCTAAGAATCTCCTTCAAATATTTTTATTCTGGTTTACTCTCAGTGGGTTGTTGCTCAAACATTTTGATGACAGATCATTTTTTCAGACAAAGCTGCTATTTTAGCATCAAGATTAATTTGTTCCTTTCGTTTCCTCAATTTTTCCACTTGTTCCTCAAGATCATGTTTTTTTTTATTTTTTTTAAGATAGGCTCTTTCTGCCTCCTTCTGAATGCACTCCGTTGAACTGATTGAACCAGACCTACTTTGTCATCTTGACCTACGACTGCTAGTTTCAGTGTTGGAAATACTATCGTTAGGACTGATTTACCTCTTGATGTTGTTCCAGTCATTTATTGACAAAAGTATTCTTGTCGCTTTATAACAATAAGGTTGAACCACTGTAGTCACATGAACTGTTTTAAATATGTTTTTAGTAGCTTTCTGGGCATTGAAAGAGTTAATTGTTTTGCTGTCAATGGAGGCCTCACTGAGCCATCGGATTTTATTAAAAATCTTAATTTGTGTTCTAAAGATGAACGAAGTGAACAGACTAGAAAGTTAAAGCCCAGGAAAATAAAGAGGCAGTAATTGCAGTGTTTTTTGACATAGAAAAAACACTGCAAAAAACTTACAATATGATGTGGAAGGAAGGAGTATTAATTAAGTTACACAAGTTTGGAAGGAGAGTTTTTAATTGGATAAAAGATTGTTTTGTTTGAAAGGAATATCCAATTCAGAATAGGATCAGACTTGTCAAATCAATATACTATAGAAAATGGTACACCTCAGGGTAGAATGGTAAGCCCACCTCTATTCATAATAATGATTAATGATATATCTTTTTAAAGGTACCAGATGATATAGGTAGGTCACTTTTTGCAGATGATAGGGCCCTGTGGAAGAGAGAAATACGGAGTATGTAGTTGGGAAAGTGCAAGGAGCTTTCCTGTAGCTCAGTGGTTAGAGCGTGGCTCTAGCAATGCCAAGGTCATGGGTTCGATCCCAGGGATTCCACATACTCAGATACAAGTGTATAGTATTATGCAATTTAAGTCGCTTTGGACAAAAGCGTCTGCCAAATGCATAAATGTAAATGAGCTGTAGATAAGGTGGTGGAATGAATGGGGGTGTAGATTCTCAGTGTAAAACACTCAGATGAAAGACTGAAAATAAGGATGTATGGAAAAGAAATAGAAAGAGTTGAAACATTTTAAATTTTGGGGGTGCTTTTTGATTCCAGGTTAACATGGTCAGACAAGTGTTGGGTCAGAACAACAAAAAAGAAAAAAGAAAAAAAAGTAATAAATGTAATGAGATGTTTGACTGGTAGAGTTTGGGGGGCAAGTTGCCAATCATTGAAAATAATTTATGTGGCCTTGATAAGATCTACGATGGACTATGGCAGGATAGTGTATACATCAGCAGCTAGATACCATTTAAAAAATTGGATGTAATTGGATGTAAGTAAGAAGGAGATATCTAATAGCAAATTACTGGGTTAATTTGCAGGGGCACAATGACTTGCACCCTACAAAAGAAGTGCTGCAGGAATGCTGGAGGAAAGGAAGAAGTAAAAAGGACAACTTTGGTCATATAGGGAACAAAACAGCAAAAGAACTGGGGTGTTTGATATGAAAATTAGTTCTACCATAACATATTCAGTCATAGCCCCATGGAAGATGATATGTCTGGAGGTAGACTGGCATATTAGAGATTAAAAGGAAAGAAGAAAGTGCTGATTTGGTTGGGGTTTTTAAAGAAGTATATAAAAACTATACCCAAATAGACGGTATAGAACCTGAGACACGAATAACAGGAATTGGTGTGGTGGTTCCAGCAAGAGGAATTGAAGTCAATAGAAGAACATCTAAATATTAGCAGTATATACAGTGGAGATGGTGGCAATTTTAGTTGCATTACATTGGGAGGTAAAGGAAAATAAATTGAAGGAGTTAGAGGAGCAGAAACTCCCTTTAAAGACAACCCTATGTGAGTGATAGAGCACATGAGAGTTATTCGTTGTTTTTAAAGGGTATGATGGTAAGGAAGGAGGTAAAAGGAATGGGAGCAGATAAAGAGCAATAAGGGAAAAAGAAATCGTAAAATTAATCAAGAGATTGACAGCGATATGGATAGAAATGTTAAAAGTAGAAAAGTGGATTACCAGCAAAATGGAGAAGAGTTTAAAGAGATGGAAGACCTGGAAGAGATGGGATAGGATATCAGATCCTTCGTAACTTGGATGATCAAGTTTTAGAAGAATTGTTGAGGCTAATAAATACTATGTGGGAGTGTGGCAGATTGCCAAGGGAGTGGAAGCACGCTATTATCATGCCTATATTGAAGCCTGGTAAAAATGCAGGAGATCCTAATTCTTATCGTCCAATTGCCCTTACGTCTGTGCTTTGTAAGACAATGGAACGAATGGTTACTGATAGATTAGTTTATATTTTAGAGAAACAGGAGTTCTTTGCTCCTTATCAAAGTGGATTTAGAATTGGTAGATCCACAATGGATTCTGTCTTATTATTAGATGTAGAAATTAAAAGAGCTATGGCTAATAAAGAAGCAGTTGTGGGTGTTTTTTTAGATATTGAAAAAGCATATGACATGGTATGGAAGGAGGGGCTGGTGATTAAGTTGTATGATGCAGGGATTAGAGGTAGGATGATTAATTGGATAAATACATTTTTGAAGGAGCGCACTATTCAAGTAAAAGTAGATGGGTCTCTTTCCAGTGAGAAAAAGATGGTAAATGGAACTCCCCAGGGTAGTGTAATCAGCCCAGTGTTATTTAATGTGATGGTAAATTATATTTTTAGTAAATTGGAAGGGAATTTTGGTCTGTCATTATTTGCTGATGATGGGTCTGTATGGAAGAGAGGGCGTAATTTGAGTTATGTTTTTAAACAGTTACAGCAGGCAATTAATACAGTAGAGACTTGGGCAGAAGAATGGGGATTTAAAATTTCAGTTGCAAAATCTAAATATGTAGTATTTGGTTTTAAAAGAGAGAATCCAGAGCAGGGATTAACCTTTTCGAGCGTGAGTTTAAAATATTCTAACTGTCC
>RJVU01080397.1:4733-17054 GCA_003731715.1 Anabarilius grahami | reverse complement strand
GAACAAGCTACGGATAAAATAACTATAAGGACCTTCTCAAATCAGAAACCTTGGGTTGACAGAACAATACGTGCAGCAGTAAACAAACGCACGGCTGCTTACAACGCCGGTCTTTTGTCAGGAAACATGAGCGAGTACAAATCATCGTGCTATGCTCTCCGACGCGCAGTAAAAGCTGCCAAACACAGATACAGGGAACGCATAGAGTCACACTTCCAGCTAAATGACTCCCGACGCATGTGGCAAGGACTAAGGACCATCTGTGCCTTTGGAAATAAATCCTCTGCAGTGGTGAGAATTTATCCGTCGCTGGCTGACGAGCTAAACACTTTCTACGGCCGCTTTGAAAGCAATCTAAGCAGCGCGAGTCTGCCGATCAGCGCGTCAGGAAGCAGCAGTCAGAGCAGCGTTGATCATGTGATCACCGTGTCGGAGGACGAGGTTCGGAGGGCTCTAAAGCGAGTGAACGTCAGGAAAGCAGCCGGACCTGATGGGATTTCCGGCCGTATTCTGCGGTCCTGCGCTGATCAGCTTGCTGGTTTGTTTACATCCATTTTTAATGAGTCTCTTGCTACATCGGTGATTCCCACCTCCTTCAAAAAATCTGTCATCATTCCTGTGCCTAAGAACAATAAACCCTCTTGTCTGAATGACTATCGTCCAGTTGCCCTCACATCGATAGTTATGAAGGTCTTCGAGGGACTGGTTAAAAACGTCATCTGCTCCTCCATCCCAGATACCTTGGACCCTCTTCAGTTTGCTTATCGCCCCAACAGATCCACTGATGATGCCATCTCTCACATCCTGTACTCTTCTCTCACACACATTGACAGCAATAACAGGAACTATGTACGGCTGCTATTTATCGACTATAGCTCAGATTTCAATACTATAGTCCCCATCAAGCTGGCTTCTAAACTCATGGACCTCGGCCTGAATTCTTCACTCTGCTACTGGATTCTTGATTTCCTCACCGGCAGACCTCAAGTGGTGAAAGCAGGCCAGTACACCTCCAACTCCATCACCCTGAACGTAGGAGCCCCACAAGGCTGTGTCCTGAGTCCCTTGCTCTATTCTCTCTACACACATGACTGCGTATCTTCCCACAGCTCCACATCTATTATCAAATTTGCTGATGATACTGTGGTTCTGGGCCTCATTCACAACAATAATGAGAACGCATACTTGGATGAGGTAGAGAAATTAACATCATGGTGCCAGGACAATTGTCTCTCTCTGAATGTGAGCAAAACTAAGGAGCTGATTGTTGACTTCAGGAAGAGACAGAAGCAGCCCTACACTCCTCTTATGATCAGCGGGACCCCTGTGGAGAGGGTGAGTAGCTTCAAGTACCTCGGTGTAAACATCTCTGAGGATCTGACTTGGACTCCCACATTCAAACTCAGGTTAATAAAGCCAGGCAAAGACTGTACCATCTGCGACAGCTGAGGAAATTCAGGGTCTCACCAGCAATCCTGAAAACTTTCTATTCAGGGACCATAGAAAGTGTATTGACTCAGTGTATTTCAGTGTGGTATGGGAACAGCTCCAGTCAAGACTGCAAAGCCCTGCAGAGAGTTGTGCGCTTAGCTGAGCGCATCTCAGGGTCTGCTCTCCCCTCTCTGCAGGACATCTACCTCAAACGCTGCAAAAGCAGAGCTGTTAAAATCATCAAGGACTCCATCCACCCCAGTAATCATCTTTTCACTTTGCTGCCATCTGGTAAGAGCTTCCGTAGTCTGATGGCAAAAACCGAGAGACTTAGGAGGAGTTTCTTTCCCCAGGCCATCAGGCTCCTGAACTCAAAACCAGCCTCTTAACATCTNAAAAAATCTCTATTAGACTTCAAGTATTTGTATATGTATTTGTTTATTTAAATAAAATAAAGTATTACATATCTAACTAGACCTTGTCTTTAGAACAATACAGTTTTTTTTTATCTTGTCACTCATTTTCAATGCAACAGACATTTAGTTGAGAACTGAATGGACTCTTCTGCAGGTTTTTGAGTGCTGCTGCAGATGAAGCCTGTCAGTATGTGAAGAGAGTTGTGGGTAAAAACCCATTACTCCTGAGAGAGCTGAAACTAAGTAAACATTACGAGACACATGAGACACACAAGTGAATCAGATCACTGCTCTACTGCAGGATAAACACTGCCATTTATTTAAAAATATTACATTATTTTTAATGGTAATGTTGCTGTAGCTGATGATGATTTTTCCTCAGTTATTTGAGTCAGAGCAGTTTTGTTTCTCAGCGTTCTCAAAGTGTGGAGCGCTCCCCACTGGTGGGGAATAGAGACATAACAAGTAGGGTGCGACAAACGGGAGGAAATTTGGTCACTTTTGTGTCCATCTCCATATACCTTTTGAGCGGTACGGTCCCATATATGGGATTTTTATTTCTGTGCCCCTGGGCGTACAGTCCCATATACGGGATTTAGAACGCTCAGAGTTCAGCGACATCACTTAACTGCAAGATTCAAACTCTGCCTTCACACTTTGGCTGGTGCTGAGCCAGAGATGGACGCGTGCTCAGCACTTCTCATTTATCACAACTATGCAGTGTTTTCAATAACATAATTTTTATTATAGGTTTCAGACATTTAAAAATCCATAAGTAGCCTACTAGTAAAACAATACATTTAGAGCTTGTAAAATACACACTGATGTCAATGGAAGCAGCAATAACAATCAATTCAAATATTATTTGCCGACGCATTTTATTCATATCAGATAGTGTAAGTATAAAGTTTACTCTATTTTTCTCCCAGATCACCGGCTACTTACTTACATGTATTTCGGGAGAAACTGATATATTCACGTGCAGTAAATTCAACTGACAGGGCTCTCTGAACAGTTGCGCAAACTAAGATGGCGGCGCCCATCTCGCGTTATAGATCAAGATCATTTATAAAGGTTTTTAAACAACAAAACACACTCACTTACACATATTTGAGAATCGGAATATCAGATAGTTGATGACATGGTAAGCAAGCTTGTGAATATTTTGAATAAAAAAGGAGAAATTAAATAAAAACGATAAATCTTTCATACAGTGTTATTATGGCTGCGGTGTGTGACGGGACAAGTACGATGTGTCACCATGGAAACATTAAGGGGAAACGTTTTAAAAAGGATGCGTAAAAAAAAAACTCAGCTAGAATATTTTAATTTAAACTCACGCATGAAAGGGTTCATTCCTAATTCAATTGAATTATTATTTTTATTTACTTTTGAACAGTCTTTTCATACAAAGTGATCATATAATTGCACTTTTATTTTCTCTATTTGAAAGTTTTTAATGCTGCTATTTGAAGTTATGTTTTTAAAATGTGATGTTAATAAAATACATTTTACATAAATTTTAACAGATCAACTAAAAGCCTAGTTTATTACTATTTTGTTGGGGCGACTGGGGACAGGTGGGGCTCTGAACCCTTCCCCACCTCCAAAGTGGGGAACGGCAGAAAAAGTTTGAGAAACACTGCTGTAGAGGGAGAAAAAATGGTTTTCTTACAGAGCTTAGAAAACTCAAATAATTAATAAAACAAAAACAAAACGTGAATTAGGTGCATATTCATGAAGTTGGTCAAGCGGATGGCAGTGGTATTGGTAACTAGGGGTGTGCCAATAAGATATTCTGTATCTGTATCGCTCCGATACTGCCATTTTTGCTGGATCCAAGTTCGATACTTTGTGCGTATACTATTTTGCTATCGTTATACCACACAAAAGGCACAAAAACAATATAAAGCACCATAAAGTTTGTCTGCACTATATTCCAGGTTTTCTGAAGCCATTCCGTAGTTTAATGTGAGGTACAGATCTATTTTTACATTTTTAAATTAAAGTTCATGTGAATGCTTCCCTCTGCTGCGGCTGTCAGTCATTCTCCATTCAGCATTTAAACAGTGTGTTGTGTTTGGTTACTACAGTCAACACGATAAAACTCTGATGAAAGATGATTCAATGTTCCTATTATTATTACTTGATCTGTAGATTAAGGTCTATGGTTTTGCATAAAAGGACTTTATCTGGCTGTAGTTAATTGCTGTTTCACATGCTACTTTCTCCTGGGTGTCTGTTAGATCACAACACTGGAGTAGAGAGAATACAAGATGGCGCCGCTGAGTCCGGTCGCCGTCCAGGTCGCTCCGCTTAGATTGTGTTTTTATTTACTTTTTTACCTACTCTTGCTTTCTCTTTTTACACACATAACCTCTGCACTGATCACTTACGACAAAAGAACACTTTTGGACATTGGACACCGCTTCACTAACCTGTTTCAGGACACTTTATCCCTCAACCCATCGTGGTCATCTGAGATTCTCCGGAACGCCGAGATGAACAATGGCCACCTGGATAACCACCCGAGGCTACGGACCAAGAAACACCGCAGGAAACGCGCTGGGATCCGCAACAGACTGAGGAAAAGTGCTCACAGTCCTCCTCTACCGAGCATTCTGCTCGCCAATGTCCAGTCTCTGGAGAATAAGATGGACGATCTTAGAGCCAGGATAAGTTTCCAACGGGACATAAGGGACTGTAACATCCTTTGTTTGTCTGAAACATGGCTCACGCCCTCGGTCCCGGACGCTGCTGTAACGCCGTCGGTAAACTTCTCTGTTTTACGGATGGACAGAACAGCCGAGGCCGGTAAATCCAAAGGTGGTGGAGTGTGTTTCATGATTAACAAGAAATGGTGTGACCCCATGAATATCTCCACTCTGATACAGATGAGGCGCGCTCCTGCTCGCCTCATCTGGAACATTTAACCATTATTTGCCGCCCATTCTATCTTACCCGGGAGTTTTCATTGATCATTGCTACTGCTGTTTACATCCCACCACAAGCTGACACCGGTTTGGCTTTGTCTGAGCTTCACGATGCGCTCAGCGGCAACATCAACAAACATCCTGACGCTGCTATTATCATCGCTGGGGACTTTAACAAAGCCAACCTCAGGAAAGTTATGCCTAACTTTTATCAACATGTATCCTGTCCAACCAGAGGACCGAATACACTGGATCATTGCTACACTCAGTTTAAGCTTGCCTACAAAGCTCGCCCACTACCGGCTTTCGGCAAATCAGACCATGCCGCCATTTTCCTTACACCGGAATATAAACAAAGGCTCGTTCAAGATCCTCCGGTGCAGAGGGAGGTGACGCGCTGGTCTGCCCACTCAGAAGACATGCTACAGGCGGCTCTTGATGACGTAGACTGGGACATGTTTCGGGCAAGTTCATCTGACGTCAGCGAGTTCACGGATGTAGCATTAAGCTTTGTAAACACACTAGCCGAACAAGCTACGGATAAAATAACTATAAGGACCTTCTCAAATCAGAAACCTTGGGTTGACAGAACAATACGTGCAGCAGTAAACAAACGCACTGCTGCTTACAACGCCGGTCTTTTGTCAGGAAACATGAGCGAGTACAAATCATCGTGCTATGCTCTCCGACGCGCAGTAAAAGCTGCCAAACACAGATACAGAGAACGCATTGAGACACATTTCCAGCTAAATGACTCCCGACGCATGTGGCAAGGACTAAGGACCATCTGTGCCTTTGGAAATAAATCCTCTGCAGTGGTGAGAATTGATCCGTCGCTGGCTGACGAGCTAAACACTTTCTACGGCCGCTTTGAAAGCAATCTAAGCAGCGCGAGTCTGCCGATCAGCGCGTCAGGAAGCAGCAGTCAGAGCAGCGATGATCATGTGATCACCGTGTCGGAGGACGAGGTTAGGAGGGCTCTAAAGCGAGTGAACGTCAGGAAAGCAGCCGGACCTGATGGGATTTCCGGCCGTATCCTGCGGTCCTGCGCTGATCAGCTTGCTGGTTTGTTTACATCTATTTTTAATGAGTCTCTTGCTACATCGGTGATTCCCACCTCCTTCAAAAAATCTGTCATCATTCCTGTGCCTAAGAACAATAAACCCTCTTGTCTGAATGACTATCGTCCAGTAGCACTCACATCGATAGTTATGAAGGTCTTCGAGGGACTGGTTAAAAACGTCATCTGCTCCTCCATCCCGGATACCTTGGACCCTCTTCAGTTTGCTTATCGCCCCAACAGATCCACTGATGATGCCATCTCTCACATCCTGTACTCTTCTCTCACACACATTGACAGCAATAACAGGAACTATGTACGGCTGCTATTTATTGACTATAGCTCAGCTTTCAATACTATAGTCCCCATCAAGCTGGCTTCTAAACTCCTGGACCTCGGCCTGAATTCCTCACTCTGCTACTGGATTCTTGATTTCCTCACCGGCAGACCTCAAGTGGTGAAAGCAGGCCAGTACACCTCCAGCTCCATCACTCTGAACGTAGGAGCCCCACAAGGCTGTGTCCTGAGTCCCCTGCTCTACTCTCTCTACACACATGACTGCGTATCTTCCCACAGCTCCACTTCCATTATCAAATTTGCTGATGATACTGTGGTTCTGGGCCTCATTCACAACAATAATGAGAACGCATACTTGGATGAGGTAGAGAAATTAACATCATGGTGCCAGGACAATTGTCTCTCTCTGAATGTGAGCAAAACTAAAGAGCTGATTGTTGACTTCAGGAAGAGACAGAAGCAGCCCTACACTCCTCTTATGATCAGCGGGACCCCTGTGGAGAGGGTGAGTAGCTTCAAGTACCTCGGTGTAAACATCTCCGAGGATCTGACTTGGACTACCCACATTCAAACACAGGTTAATAAAGCCAGGCAAAGACTGTACCATCTGCGACAGCTGAGGAAATTCAGGGTCTCACCAGCAATCCTGAAAACTTTCTATTCAGGAACCATAGAAAGTGTATTGACTCAGTGTATTTCAGTGTGGTATGGGAACAGCTCCAGTCAAGACTGCAAAGCCCTGCAGAGAGTTGTGCGCTTAGCTGAGCGCATCTCAGGGTCTGCTCTTCCCTCTCTGCAGGACATCTACCTCAAACGCTGCAAAAGCAGAGCTGTTAAAATCATCAAGGACTCCATCCACCCCAGTAATCATCTTTTCACTCTGCTGCCATCTGGTAAGCGCTTCCGTAGTCTGATGGCAAAAACCGAGAGACTTAGGAGGAGTTTCTTTCCCCAGGCCATCAGACTCCTGAACTCATAACCTGCCTCTTAACTTTTTCATGTCTTCACTTAATATGCACTTTATCAGTAAGATAATTCATAATTCACTACCTCACATTGACATACTGAAAGTGTTAACCTGTTTGCACTTTTGCCTCTTGTACATTCCTGTGTATCTTAATATTTAAGACTACAGTATAATGCACATATGCACATTGCCTCTTGCACATCCCTGTGTATCTTAATATTTAAGACTACAGTTTACTCTCATGCACATTATTTTCCATTCTATATTTAATTCTACAGTATACATCTTTTTTTTTTTTTTTTATATTTTATTCTTATATTTTTATTGTTTACTTTTATTTAATTCTTTCATAGCTATAGTTATGTATATTTTCATCTGTGTTGTATTCTTTAATAATTGCACTGTCCATGGAGCGGACCTGACTCTCATTTCACTGCTGGTTATATATGCTCTATATAATTGTGCATGTGACAAATAAAAATCTTGAATCTTGAATCTCTCTTGAGAGCGTTAAAATTGTTCTTCACACACACAGAAACTGAAATTTAAAACTGTTAAAAGAAAAAGCTCAAACTATTGCATAGCCATAGATATATTACTCTAAGCATCAATATCTCATACCTTTGTACTTTGAACTTTTCAATGCGAAGCGCTGCTCGCTGTGACTCTGTAATGAATCCGGCCTCTGTGGTTCCCTCCGATCGTCACCAGAGGTCGCTATCATTGGAATACTGACTTTCACTCACACAATCCATTGCCCAGAAGCCCTGTAACTGGCTCTGATCACGAGCCCAGCTGCACCTCATTACCTGAACTATTTAAGAGGCCATTTCACACTCACACTTTGCAAAGCCTTGTTTTTGCCATGGCTGACATTTCTGAGCATTCTGTTTTCTCTCGTGTGGATTATTAGGGCTTGCTCTTGCTGGTCACCCAAATGCTTCTCTCAATGTCTCCAAGATTCCAAACCCGCGTCTCTTGAAACCACCACGAGAAGGTAGATTCCAATCATCCTGTTGACCTTCCTTCTCAGTATGCTGATTTAGCTGAAGCTTTTAGTAAACACAAGGCAACCCAGTTACCTCCTCACCGACCCAGTGACTGTGCCATAGATCTCCTTCCGGGTACTACACCACCTAAAGGCAGAATATTTTCCCTATCTCAACCTGAGAACGAAGCTATGAAATCTTATATTGAAGAGGAATTGGCCAAGGGTTTCATAGTTCCATCAACATCCCCCCGCCTCTACTGAGTTTTTCTTTGTAATTAAAAAAGATGCAAGTCTTCGGCCATGTATCGATTATAGAGGTCTCAATGACATCACAGTCAAATTCCAATACCCCCTTCCTCTAGTACCCCCTGCACTCGAACAGCTCCGTTCAGCTAAATGGTTCACCAAACTTGACCTACGCAATGCCTACAATCTGATCCACATCAGGGAGGGGGATGAGTGGTTTTATCCAGTGTTGGGTAAGTTACTTCAAAAAAGTAATTAATTACTTATTACAAATTACACCATCAATTTTGTATTTAAAATACTTTTTTAATTACTATCTGAAAAGTAATTGAATTACTCAATAAGCAACTTACTAATTACTTCTTAAAATCCCTATAAACCTTGACCGGATAGACAGTAGAAAGGAAACTTTTAATAATTTAGTCAAACATGGAAAAGTCTTTTATAACTTTTAAAAACATTTTAACTTTATTAAAACATATAGCCGACTATACTACTTTTATTTACTTTATAATACTTACATTTCTTTTAGTAACGAATAGGGATGTCACTATACCAAAAATTTTGTAGTCTGCACCGATACCACCAAAAGTGCAAAATACTCTATACCACGGTAAAAATATATAAAAAATAAAACAAAACAATGCTATATTTTATTTTTCCAGGTAGGTCTAATAGAAAAAATACCACAAATTGAATAATCAAATATAAAATAACTCTGCATATTCATAACTGTATAAATTGCATATAGATAAATCCTTATTAAAGCTTTTCTTTTGTTGTTTATCATTTATAATACAGACAGCTAATAGTAGACAGTAGCATATTTTAAAGGCTGCTGTAAGACCTAATGGATGGAGACAATGCTGCTACACATGCTGTTCACATTCACACAACCAACGTAAATATACGCCAAAACGGTCATTTTGACGTAACTGTGTTTGAAAGTTTGTGTAATAAACGGCGAAAAATTGACACTCGCGAGAGGTGGCTGTGTNTCCGAAGCTTCCTGAAGCAGTGTTTTGAAATCGGCCATCACTATATAAGTCGTTATTTAGTTTTTTTGGCGCACCAAAAATATTCTCGTGGCTTTATAATATTAATATTGAACCACTGTACTCACATGAACTGATTTAAATATGTTTTTAGTGCATTAATGGAGCCATCGGATTTCATCAAAAATATCTTAATTTGTGTTCTGAAGATGAATGAAGGTCTTACGGGTGTGGAACGACATGAGCGTGAGTAATTAATGACAGAATTTTCATTTCTGGGTGAACTAACCCTTTAAGTGTTGCCGCGGGGTTGTTTTTTTCTGTCTGCGGGTTGAAGCGACCCCAATAACGTGATATTTAGCCCCTGGAATGCTAATTTTACCAGGCGAACCACGCCAAAAAATGCGGATTTTACCCCACGGGACACGATTTTAACCCTGAAACGTGATTGGGCTATTTTGGAGTAGCAGTTAGGCGGGTTTTGTTGTGAAAACCTGGCAACCCTGCAGAATGTTTCACTCAGATATACGTCACAAAAGACGAGTTCATGCTGACTTTATTATTTGTGTTTTGTGTTTTCAGCTGATCTGCAGTCACAGACCAAAGACTGACCACACGCTCTGGTCACCATCATGGCTAAAGATGTAAGAACCTCACGTGTGTTTATATTTTCCTGTCTAGCCGAGTTTAAGGTTATGTTTTACATCTCGTTTGCATTGTGGTTTAGTCTGAATTGATCTCGATAGAGTATTTTCTGCTGGAAATTGAGGCCAATAGTTAATATTCATCAGATTGGCAGCACTAGACACTAGGGCTGGGTGTTATTGACACAATTTTCACGATTCGATTATATTACTATTCACATGCTTTCGATTCGATATTGATTATTTTGGATGTAGCATTTCAGTTTCAGTTCATGGCAAATTTTCTAGAGGAAAAAAAATCTCAACTAATGCTGTAAACTAATGAGAGTCAGCTGGTGCTACTATAATAACACTGAAGGTTAAATTAACTTATTTATATACAAACACTTAAATTACACTCAATGATGTTTTTATTATAAATAAAGTTTAGAATTACATAATCATATTTCTATTCCAATTCGTTTTTTTTTTAATATAAACATTTAAATCGCGGCTGTTTTAACTGATTTATTCAAACATGCATTAAATATTTGAAGAACATTAAAAATTATAATGAATATGTAACGGTGCATAGCTATATTTATCAGAATGCTGCTTTCTAGAGTTCAGTTTTCTAGCTGACTAATGAGTTTATGGTCACTGAATATGTTTTTCTGAGGTAAATGTGACGTTACGTTACATTGTTTACAAGCTGTTTGAAACACTGATTGAGCGATTACACGAGACATGATACGGATTTCAGTAAGTTGTACTGTATATTTTAACATACCTTCAGATGTTCATGCATGTTTATTTCGCTGTAACTGGTATTAAAGCGGAGGAGAGGATGATCACATGCTTCTCTTTAACTGAGGCGCTAAAGCGATCCGTCACGCCACATTAAACAGCACCAAAACTGTATTTATTTTCTGAATCTCATAATAAGATGGACGTCATTTGAAATCTGAGACTTTGCTTCATATCAAAAGTAACAAAGATTATTGCGATTTATTGGATGGGAGGCGCTACATATTCTGTTCATTCATCAACTGAAAACAGACTAGACTAATCGATTCTTGGGATTTAAGAATCAATATCGGTTCATAAAAATGAGAATCGATTAAAATCGACAAATCTATATTTTTTACCCAGCCCTAATAGACCCTTTAACACACATACTGTATGTGTTTACATTGATAGATGGTTGTTGTGGAACTGAAACTGAGGCTGTAAACACAAACTCCTCGTGATGATGTAATGATGTCATGATCGCTCTCTCTGATCCTCAGGCTGGACTCAAAGAAACCAATGGAGAGATAAAGTTGTTCGTCAACCAGACTCTGAGTCCGGGAAAACGTGAGTACCATCGGTCATCTGCTCAGTGCATGATGGGTAACTTCCTGACCAGCAGGGGTCGCTGTAATGAAACACACTGCACATATTCATGAGGTCTCATAACATGAATATTAATGAGCTTGTGTGTGATTGCAGCTGCAGGTGTGCTGTCGCTCCTGACCGTTCATCCAGCGTCCATCACTACGGTCAAGCAGATCCTGCCCAAAACATTCACTGTGGGTGCTAATGTGCTGCCACATGTGGTAAGAATCCTGCTCACATCAGTCACATGACCACACCCGCTGACCCCTCCCTGGTCTCCGTGGCGATAAAGCCCTCCATTAACATTGTGTGAGGTGACCCGGGAGAGTAAGCGGCTCACAGAACGCTGGAGTCAGCGGGATTAGCCTCTTCATCATCACCATCATCATCATCCTATTACTGACAGCGGCACACAGGTGCTCGGCCAGAGGAGCTGTAGACTGACCGCTGAATTCACTCTCCGCACTTGTAATGTTCTGTTTGTGCTGATGAGCGGTTGGTGCGTCTCCCTGCAGGTGATTGGCACCCCTCAGAGGACGGGCGTCCTGTTAACCAGCCCGCGCACGCCCACCGCACACTTCCACACGCCTCAGACCCAGACACAAGAGTCCTCGCCCTGGTCCACCGGGTTAGTTGACCCGTCTGTTTCTGTCCCAGCATCATCTGTGCTCGAGCTTCTGCAGCCAGAGATGAGAACATCAGTTCATGCATCACGTAATGTTCATGTGACTGGCACTGTGGCATGATGGGCTGGGGCTGCACGAGTTCAGGGGAACAAATGGGTTTTAAAATTGTGATTTAATAAAAAAATTAAAATCCAGGTTTGCTGAGGTTTGTAGAGCTGCACAGTTTGGCCAAACTTCTGTGATTTTGTGTCAATATGACTATTAATATTTGTAATTATTATTATTTTTTATTATTATTATTACTACTACTATTAAATAAAAATATAAAAATACTAAAATAAAATAAATTAAGATTTCAC
>RJVU01080352.1:1888463-1921069 GCA_003731715.1 Anabarilius grahami | reverse complement strand
TCTGGCCTCTCCTGAGCTCATTGTCTGTCTCTTTGTTACTGTGTCAGCTCAACCCAGAACGGTCGACCTTCACAAGCACAC
The DNA here is from genome assembly GCA_003731715.1 of Anabarilius grahami. Taxonomy (NCBI): domain Eukaryota; kingdom Metazoa; phylum Chordata; class Actinopteri; order Cypriniformes; family Xenocyprididae; genus Anabarilius; species Anabarilius grahami. The sequence goes on along the minus strand of RJVU01080352.1, from coordinate 1,920,988 downwards.
CAGAACAGAGCCAGTGTTAGTGTGTGCATGTGTGTTTGAGTGTCTGATAGAGACAATTACAGAAGAACAGGTCAGGCCAACACTGACATACTGAAAAATATGAAAGCTTCAGAGAATCAGTTTTGGATATTTCAAATTAAGTGGCAATCAAGCTGGGGATGACATGTGCAGTGGGTTATATGGTTTTGCCACAAGATCTCCAGAGCACAAACACAATTTTACTATTTATAACATTATTACAGTTCAAAACTATCTTTTAAAGCAGTGGTCCACTCAAACCAGTGGGGCGGGGCCCATGCGAGTATCAGTAAACTTCTAAAATAAGACAAAACAAGTATTTAAATATGCTAAAACAACTAAAAATTATTTTATTGTTTTAATTCACCCCTCAACCAGGATTCCCACTGTCTTGAAAACCCGGGATATGTGAGGTGTTCTGATTGTAGGCCTACAAGTGTTATTTCTCTAGACTTGTCATGTAAATTAATAAAATCTTACAGTTCCATTGGGCATTTTTGAATATAAACTACCGTTAAAAAGTTTTAGATCAGTACGATTTTTTCATGTTTAAAAGAAGTCTCTTCTGCTCAGCAAAAACAGTAATATTGTGAAATATTTTTTAGTTTAAAATAACTTTTCTATATTACTATTTCTGATGGAAAAGCTGTATTTTCAGCATCATTACTCCAGTCTTCAGTGTCACATGATCCTTCAGAAAATCATTATGTTATAAATCAAATATGATGATTTGCTGCTCAAGAAACATTTCTTAGCAATGTTGAAAATGTGTACATTTTTTTCAGGATTCTTTGATGAATAGAAAGTTCAAAAGAACACAATTGTTTTCAACATTGATAATAATAATAATATTAAATGTTTCTTGAGCAGCAAATCGGCATATTAAACTGATTTCTGAAGGATCGTGTGACACTTTTCCATCAGAGAAATACATTGCATTTTAAAATATTTTCAAATAGAAAACGGTTTTAAATTGTAAAAAAATATTTCACAATATCAGTGTTTTTGCTGTATTTTAGATCAAATAAATGCAGCCTTGGTGAGCAGAAGAGTATGGAAGCCCGTTTCCGCCACTAAAAAAAAAAAAAAAATTCCAAAAAAAATTCCAAAAAAAAAAAAAGATTAATTGCGACTTTTTATCACGCAATTGCGACTTTATATCTCAGAATTCTGACTTTTTATCAGGCAATTGCGACTTTATATCTCAGAATTCTGACTTTTTATCACGCAATTGCGACTTTATATCTCAGAATTCTGACTTTTTATCACGCAATTGCGACTTTATATCTCAGAATTGTGACTTTTTATCACGCAATTGCGACTTTATATCTCAGAATTGTGACTTTATAACTCGCAATTGCGAGTTAAAAAGTCAGAATTCTGAGATAAAAAGTCGCAATTAATCTTTTTTTTGGGAATTTTTTTTTTTTTTTAGTGGCGTTTTTTTTTGGAATTTTTTTTAGTGGCGGAAACGGGCTTCCATAGAAGAGACTTCTTTTAAAAATATTGAAAAATCTTACCGATCTAAAACTTTTGAACAGTAGTGTACATGTTTCTAGTTATGCCGAGCTCTAAAACATTTTATCAGGTAAAAATATTTGTACAAAAATATTTATCAAGTAAATCACAAACAGTTGGAAAAATCATGGGGCCATTGAATATTGTTGTGGAAAGGCTGATGAAAATCTAGATTCTAGAGCCAAAAAAAAAACAAGTTGAGTATCATATATCATATTTAGACACATGGGATCAAGTGATCTGCATGCCTGGCCTTGAGCGTGGCACCTGAAATATGCAGACTTCTAACTCTCAGGTCCTGTCTATTAAAAAAACATCATGCCTGATGTTTTTGCAAAAGGAAGAAGTTTGTAAACAATACATAATCTGTCAAAGAATGATCATTAAACATGACAGGCTGTAAATCATGCAGCTGTCCAACATTTATGTACAATTGAGAGATATGACACAGAACACATGGACCTCAGCTTACATGTGAAGAACTTGAATCTTGTGAGGCTGAGTAAAAAAGAAAGAGAAAGAAAAGTTGAGAGAGAGAATGAGTAACAGTTTGTCATGAAGTCAAAGCTTCTCTGTTACAAAGTCTGCAGGAGCTACTCATGATTCACCAAGAGAAACGAGGTGTGGTAAACAGACTGATAAACGTAAGAGTTTAAGAATGTGAAGGGAAGAGGTATTTCAAGCTGTGTGGGAGTGAATAAGACAGTGGGAGGGAACATTGAAAAAAAGAGGTGTGGATGAGTTTTTATTCTGTTGTACTACAGGTTCAAAGCATTTCTCTTACACTCTGCCTACCTCCTCAAAGGCCTAACTGGAACGAAAGAAGCTGTCCTGAATATTTCACACACATAACTGACATTAAGAGGAAGTTTGGATGGGAAGTCGCCTGGAAGTTGTGACAACGACATGTGACAGTTTTATCACAGGACACTAGAAACTAGAACTACATAAACTGAAAGATTAGAAGAGCATTGGTCACAGACATTTTTCCAAAGCAAAAACACCAAAGTTGGTTAACAAATACCTTTGGATCTCTGGTCGACCTGAGGAATTTTAGTCCCTTCTTCCCTCAAGATCAAGTCTGGGCGAGTCTGTAAGTACTGAGAGCTTTAGTTTCACTAACTGTTTCAACTGGCATGATTTTCATTTGATGCTTCCTTCAAAGATTTTTATCTTTCTGGAGGCAGACTTTACATTGCTAAGATTTTAGATTCATCATGACAGTCTATTCATGGCTATTTAATCCATGCCTTTGTCATTCAGAAACTTTGAGAGGGATAAAGAAATGGCTGTTCATACAGTCAAAATAATAAACAACAGTGATTGCCAAATAATAGTTTGTTAAGCTCATAGCCAAAACTAGCAGTGAGATGTGTCATCACTATCTTACAGTACTGATGCCAGTTTCTGTCAAACCATGATTATCTTTGTCCATACCTGTTTTTCAAGCCTCAGAACAATGAGATAAACTCGTTTCATCTTAAATGCTTTGAGAGGATGTTGTTAAATCCCTGTTACATTCTTCTAATATAAATTTATTCTTCCTCTCACTCCGTGTATCTGACTTTATATATAATATATATATATGTGTGTCATTACCCCCTATTAAAACTGAATGGAAAAAAATCAGTGTCAAGAACCTGTTCATCTTGTTTTAAATCACTGCGTGGCTCATTATTCGCAACTTAGCTATCTGCACTACACTGTGTATATTACAGTATAAAGTACAATACAAAATCATCAAAATACAGTAATGTGCTATTACTTCCAAGCTGGCTTCCCTACATTTATACTTTGTTATTTGTTACTCTGAACAGAGATGAGTGCGAACGAACTAAGAGAAGTGAAAGTTGGCGAAACTCTTCTTGAACGGCCTGAGCAGAGGGTTGACTCGCACAATCTCTCGGTCTGTAAGGACGCAGATCATCGGAAATTAGCCATATGGAGTATCATATGTGGCCTTTCCTGCTTAGGAATTATGTCCCTTATGTACTCGGTCAAGGTAACTATAGCTTATTAATACAGTATTATTGAAATGTCAGTAATGTACCATTGTATTACAGCACTACTATTGTAATAAGTATCACTAATCTCCTATGTAAAATTTAACTTATAATTAACCCAACCATGCAGTCTCAGTGAAAGATTAGAGAGTATACAAACACAAGATGTGCAATGAAAATAAATACTTCATATGGCTTTCTTAAGTAATTTCGAGACAATATATTATTAAGTTTCAGTAAAAAGACACTCGGCTGAGATATGTTGCTAATAACAGATGCTGTTGACAAAGAGGAGATACACAAAAAACAAGAGTATGAAACTTAAGAACTGTAATCAGTGATGAAAGAAACGTATGCATAATCTAATACAATCTAAGAATCTGACACCTTCTTTTCTCATTTTTGCAAGGCTCGAGAGACAAGAAAAAGACTTCAACATGATGATTGCCAGGAAACACGGGATAAGGTTAAGAAATACACCCATAAAGCTCTTAAATGGGGAATTATGTCCATTGTGGCCTGGGTGGTTTTAATCATCATCTTTCCATTACTGATTGGATTACTGTCCTATATTGTAACCTTCATAAATTGACACTGCAGAAGCTTTTCTACAGCTAAATGAACTGTAAGAGTGCAGAAACGAGTCTTATTGCTCACATTATAGCATTAACGGTCATTATTTAAATTCATTGTGGGTTTTGAATGGTGCTTGCCATTAGTCTGGATCAAAAGTCCAAAACTTGCTACCTAGTATTTAAAAAAAGGATTCAACAGTTAAACCTTTGCTAGGCAATTTAAATTTGTATGCTTTTAGTATTAACAAAACATATTGGATCCTACTGATAAGTGAAATAATTATATCACAGCAATTAGACAATGCAATTTTTGAATGCAGTTCAAAAACGGTATATCAGCTTTCAGGAATCTGTTACATATGCAGCAGATGGAGCCATGCACACAAAAAAAAAATCCATCAACACTATCCAGACAAAAACTACTTTTACATTTCAGCAAGTGTTTTTATTTAGGCTCTTAATGAAAATTGGAAATTAAACATTGAAACACTCGCAGAGAGCATGGCAGTCGATCGTTGAGATGTGTTACATTATTAACTTTCAGTTCTTGTAATTAAGTATTTTTTTAATACGTTGTGCTTTTGATGTTTTGTACATTGCATGTCTTTGTAATAAAATGTTTAACAGTCAAAATACACCTGTTCTTTGTGAACTTCTATACAAACAACTTGACCAAACACTAATATACAAAACACAGCTCAATTGTATTCTGTTAGAAATACAGAACCCAGACATCTATACATATCAAACAATTTTACACACAAACCATTCAACATGTTCAAACACCATAAGCAGTATTATAAGTCTACATCAAAGAGGAACAAAAGTCTAAATTAAGTGAATGGACTATATTTAGAGTACCTGAGTAAAAGTACAGAATGCATTGAAACCTTTAAATCCTTTATGCTTCTATGAGAAGCAAAAAGCATAATTTAAAACTGAACAATGCAACCTTTTGTCTCGCTAGTAACTCACTGTATTCAATGCTGCCGCTACAACTTTATAAAAGCCTTTGTGCTGTCTCCTTTATAATGAAGCACACACAGGCCATATTGAGAGTGTATTAATAAGGCATTCAACTGAAGTTTAAATGTTTTAAATGTGTAAGATACTGAGAAAGGAATGGTTTATGAACGACTCTTACTTTGAAACACTTTTTGATACGGAGATGTGGCGAGCAGGAATTAGATATATATATATATACACGTCACAGATTAATGTAAACAAGTGCTCTTCCTTTAAACAGTTACAAAAGGACAAAACGGCAGGCAGTTACCCCTTCTGAAGGGCGTTTCTTGTTTATCAGACCAATTTACAAAATAAAAACCATTGCCTTGCAAAATATATAAAGAATGTGATGTATTTGTAAAATCTTTACAGTACACTAGTAATCAAAAACAGATTTTACAGCTTTGCAAATCTATTTATTGTTGCTTTGATGAATTTACAGTAAATTTCAACATAATACCCACAAAGCCCATTGTTTGGTACAGATCAAACAAGACCTCTGCTTCAGCCCGCTACCTGCTGAAGTTCCATCCAGGTGTCTAGCTCCTCAAGCTTGGAGCAAAGGAGTGACTCCAGTTCCTGCAAAGTGAGTCTGTCCTCCACTTTAGAAGAGACCCCGACACCTCGTCTGGTTCTACAGATCCCAGAGTTCCCTCCTGCCTTCCTCTGGGCTCCACCCCCTGCCATTACACCCAGAGGTTTCTTGGGCTTCCTGGGAACACCCAGTTCGGGGAATTCGACAAAGCGCTTCACCTTTTTTTGGCCCACGACAGCCTGAGAGCCATCTCGCCGGTTAAGAGGCACCTCAAATATGGTTTCCAAACGTCTGAAAAAGTTTGCAATAGTAGCTTCATTGACCAGATGTTAAAAGGGAAACAATAAAAACATCTCACGAAAATCTCAAAATGTAACTGCATGCTCTCAAGGTTAATTCAAGTCCTAATATGCTACATACAAGTATTCTACTTAAAGTCATTTGTATTTAAGGTAGTAGTTGATAAACATTAAGTGAGTGGTTATCAAACTATGATATGAAATAATAAAAAAATAATGAAATAGATAGGGGATTCTCAAACCTTTACGTCAGGCGAACCCCTTTAATTTAAAATATTTACTTGAAGTACCTCATTAGATTTTTAATAATTTAACAACACATTCACATGTTCTTGGTTATCGGATGTTATTTGACATGCAGGTAGATAAATAAAATACAAAGGGAAAAGTTTTTTTTATTATTATTTTAAATTTTATTTATTTATGATTTAATAGCTTTTTTAAAATAGCTTTTCATCAACTCACAAATCCCTTGCAGTTCCCACAAGAACCTTCAGGGGTTCATGAACCCCAGTTTGGGAAAACCTGCACTAGCCCATGCTCTTTCTTTGGCAGTATAAGAACACTTTGAGCTTTAAAGATGCACTAAAAGGTACTAAAACTGGTTATTCTGTTTGCCCTCCAAGTATGCGAGTACTAGAAATCCTGAAAAGTTAAAAGAGTGACAAATAAATAAATGTTAATAAATTTTTTTTTTTTTTAATCAATAAATAAAAATCAAACGCAACCAGTCTGAGGGGCGTTTTTACATAAAAATGATTTCAAAACATATTTAATTTTCATGTGTTTGAAATGGACTTGATAATTTGCTCTATACACTGTAATTGAATTCCTGTCCTAGTGTTAATGTTCTTAAGCTTGCACTTAAAGAGATCTGCGTGATGTTGATAAATAAATACAGGTGGTATTTGGATGGTCTGATTTCAGATGTGGTGCCTGGCCAGAAAACTTAGAGAATCAATTAAGCTGATAAATGGGTTATTAAGCACAACTACCCAGAAAATAAAACATATTTGAAAAAATGTCTCACCCATCAGGAGGTTTGCTGAAGTTTTTGTTTGTATAGATTTCCTCCAAGCTGAAATCCTTTTTCTTTATTCTGTAAAACACACAAAAAAAATGCATATTTGCTGTGATGAGGTCAATTTAAACATACACTAGCTTGAGGTAGGAAGGAGGAGAAAAGATAAATATGACCAAGTCCATAACCTTCTCTATGAATACACACCTGATGACCTTAGGAAGGCCCATAGGGGTGAGATTATTCTGAGGCTTTGGAATCTTTTTACGGATACGAATAGAGGACACCTTTCCTCGCTGACCATCCTTTATGTCTGTCTGTTCACACAGAAAGCGAAGATGCAATAAGGATTAAGAAAAATGATACATTTTAAACCACAAACCAAAGTTAAGAGAAAATTCACACCTTGATTTCAGAGTCTGATAATGCTTTCTCCTCTGAGATGGCTGCAGAGAGTTTAAGGTCAAAGTTGGATCTCTCTTCTTCATCTATTGCCTCCACACACTCCATCTGAAGCACCCCATGGTCTCCCTCCAAAGAACTCTGAGAGAATGCACTTGAGGGAAGAAAAGTTGGATTTTAACAACTGACTAGCATCTTTTTAAAGGTCTTGCTTCTTATGGGGAAAATGTCTCAGATCATCAATAACGGTGCTCAGATCAGGATTTTTGGGGCCAAACACTGGAAGCAGTATCAGCCGATATCAATCATCGATCAGAGAGTCTATTTGAAGCATTCTTTTTATCATGAAGCATTATTTATAGGGATGCTCAGGATTTTTTTTTTAGACAACATTAATACATTACAACATCCAGCAAGAATGCATTAAATTGATTAAAAGTCAAGACTTTTAAAGACCTACATTTTTCTATTTAAAATTTATTAACAGAAAACAGTTATTTTAAATTGTAATATTTCACAATATTACTATTTTTACTCTATTTTTGATCAAATAAATACAGCCTTGGCGAGCATAAGAGACTTCTTTCAAAAACATGAAATTTATTTCGAAAACTTAGATTCCTAACTTTTAAATGGTAGTGTAAATATTTTAAAAAGGGAGGCTTACACAAAACTAATCCATATTAAGACAGATAGGCTTATGAGGAAAGAGCCTACAATAGTTAATGCCAGATTGATGTCAATTATAACCCAGGGGTTTGTTAATTATTAATATTTATTGTCATTTTATTTGTTTTATTTTATCCACCAATTTATTCTAATATCTAAATATGTAATATTGTGTTTTTGTATTTATAATTAAATTTTTTATTTGTTGGCTTCTTTTGTATTTGTTTCTCTGGTGCATTGTTGCCATGTCTGCTTATTTTATTGTGTTTTTGAGAGGCAAATTTTCCCTGATACAGTCTCCCAAATGGTGTACTTTTCAAGTGAAATCTCGGCAACACTGGCCCAGAGGTTTATTGAGGTCAACGCACTGTTATGATGGAACAGTTTAGAAGAGAGTGGAGGGAGATCAGCGTATGTATTCAGATTGAATAGCTGCTATTGTTATGCCGATTGGTCAAAAGTTATTTAATGTATTTAATAAGATGTATGAATTGTACCTCGCCATGTAATCAGCATTATAATTATTTTTCCCACTCCGGACAGAGATTCAGATGGTACTTCTGCAAGCATATCATATATGCCATACCTCTCACGGCAGGCGCGTGTCTTTTTGCATCATCAGCATGAGATCGGTTTATGAGATTGGCAAATTGAGAGATTAAGGGCCAAATTTACTAATCAGGACAAATTAGTGTTTGAGCACAATAAAAAATAAAAGCGCTGATAGGAGTGGAAAGTTCTGCGTGTGATCTACAGACGACACACAAATTAAAGAACACAGACACAGATCATTTCCATAATGACTAACGCAATCTGCCAAGAGCAGCGCAAATTACCATCTGGTTTAAGACATGCTTTTTTGGGGCAGTAAATAATGGTGCAAATACCAGTAAATTGACTAGCACAAACCTTAGCAAATCACCTTGCATAACTCATTTAAATATTCTCCTCCCATAAATTTTGCATCTGAAATGGAACCTCTTTCAAATGCATATGCAATAAGGTCAGCAGCAAAAATAACTGCTCATGCCTTTTCAGTGCTAATTTTTTACTGCATGTCTTTAGTAAATCCTGACAGTAGTTTTTTAATGCCAAAAGAGGGTTTGCGTTGGCACAAGCCGTTAGTAAATCTGGCCCCAAGTCATAAGCAATTGTCGGCTGAGAGCGATTTGGTTTCCGATCAATCGGAGCACCCCTTATCATCAACATGCTACATTATAATAATGTACATACATAATACATACTTAATAGTGGGTAAAAAAGCGAGTATACTCGGATAGGGTGGATGGGAATCTGATAAATTACCTGCAGAGTGAGGACACAGAGGCAGAAGGTGTCTCAGGGCTGGGAGTGACAACAGAGGAGAGGCCGGTTAAAGCGTGACAGGACTTGAGGGTGGAAGTAAAAGGGGAACTGAAGGAGGAGGATGATGATGATGATGCAACAAAACTGGAGGCAGCTGAAATGCTGCCAGCGCTGGCATCGTTAGCATGACTACGCCCTTGGCTTGAGCTTTTAGACAAGAACGCTAAAGGACTGGACAAAAAACATGAGGCTAAGGCGGTGAGAGAAGTGGAGGGAGAGTAAGGGGAAGAGGGGGACAAAGGGGTACCCCGACTAGCAGGGTACACCTCTTTACGGAGACACAAAGGGGCAATTTCTCGCTCGATCTCCACACTGCAGACGGTGTGCCGGCGAGTTCGCTTGGACGGAGAGTGATGGTGGATGGGGAGTTGAGTGGGTGAGCTCTTTCTGCTGGGTGAGGTAGTGCTGTAGTCATGCGTGTGGGACCGGGGTAAATGACAGTCACTGGATACTAGGGACGGGATTTCAGGGCAGGAGTAGCTGCGCAGGAGGCGGTTGGAACCGCTACCTGACAACGACACTACTGGAACGGCTTCTGATGCCTTTTCTTGGCTCTCCGCTTCATCCTCGCCTCCAATAGCTCCTTTTCTTTTTGTTTTTAAGGAAACATCTTTTCTTCTTGGTCGGTATACATTCTTTAGGGGTCTGCTTAGTTTTCTTCCTAAATGCACCAGAGCTGTTGAATCAGGTGACAAAAGTTCCTTCATTTCTTCTCTTAATTCAAGTCCAGGAAGAGATGTTACCTGCTCCTCAGCCACAGTAACAGACTGTTGGTGGTGCAGTAGTGTTATTTTTGAAGGTTTACTTGGTCCTGCTGGATCAGCCACTGAAGTCACGCTGTGATCCTCAAACTTATGCTTGGGTGGACGAAGGTTTCTCTTCTGCAAAGCATCACCTGAACCTTTGAGATGGCGTCTTGTTTTTCGAGCCTCAGGCTCTTGTGGCTGCGTAGGGTGCTGAAATCCTGGAGATTCTGATGGACCATTCATGATATTTATATCATTGCCATGCACACTCTTGTTAATTGAAACATTTTGTGTGCAGTTTTGAGAGGGTGTAGCATCAGTGGCATCAACTTCATTGCTGGGGGTCAATAACGTCTGATATTTTACATTTTTTCTCAACCGACTTCTCATCGTCTTGTCCTGTCCCATTTCTTCTGAGGTCTCTACAGAATTTCTCATCTCAACATCTGCAGTGTTACCACTACAGACGGGCACATCTGAGTCTTGGAGCGGGTGCATCAAAGAAACCCCTTTCCTCTTTTTCCTAACCTCAATAAATGTTTCATCCTCCTGGTTTATTTCCAGAGTGACGCCATTGTCTTTTAACTTTTTATTCCTCGCAGGTCTTCCCTTAGCGTTTTGCATGTCACATTTCCTCCTTGCCTGCAAGTCTTTCTTTATTCGAGGAGTTTCTCTGCTTCTCTTTGCTCTCACTTCCCCGACAGTAGAGCTCTTTGGAGGGTCTGATATTTCAGTCGAGTGGTGTGTCCACTCCATAACTTTTGCAGACAGCGATTCCTTCATCTCCACACCCAAAGGCTTTGATCCTGTCACAGAAGTGGCCAATTCAGTGGAGGTGGGCTCAGCCGTCCATGACGGTTTCTTTCTAGGGCTCTTCCTGGTGGACACCCGTGAATAGGATTCTTCACTGCCAGACGAACCACCAGTGCTTGTGTCTTTATCTATCAAATTAAAATTAGAGGAAGTGCTAAAAGAGGAGGCTCCAGGATTAGGCTTGTTTAAGCAAGTTTTGTTTGTGCTGCTGTTTGACTCTGGTTTCATTAGGTTTGATCCCTCTTCTAAAGAGCAGGACTTAGGAAAATATCCACAGGCTGTGTCATTTCTACAGGTCTGTCTCTCACCTGACAGCTGACGCAGAACAACAACCGCATCTGTTTCACTAGACATGTGCATGGCACTTACAGAATTCAAAGGTTTGTCTGTGGACAGATTTGGTCTAGTCCTGAGGAAAGGACTGGCAACATGAGTCACATCCTGAAGGACGGCTTGTGACTGGCTTGAAGGACGGTCTATCTGATTTTCTTCATTTGGTGCAACCTCGTTGTGCATTTGAATATGATCCAATACTGGCTTGTGGTTGTTACTTGTTGAAATTGTACAAAAATTCAGTCTCTGTGCAACTCTGTGGCGTTTTGGAGCAGTGTTACACTGCGCCTTTTCTGAAGAAGGCCTTTTTGGAAACAATCCATTTCTACATTTATCATCACCAGTCTCTCCCTCCTCAATCCGGATTGAATTTTCAACATTTGACTGCGTTATCAATGGTTCATGCTGTTCAGGAAGTGCAATTGAGGACAGAGAGTCACTGGGCTTAAAAAGCCGAACAGGGCTCATGACAATCTCAGTGAAGCTAGCCATCTTGGATTTGAATGACTGTAGAAGCGGACCGATCTCCCATCGTTTTATTGCTGAAGGGCTCTCTGGGGACTCCTTCTGCATTGGCTTCCAGTCATGGCTTTGCTCCTTTGTGGTGCTGCCATCTCCTAACTGTGAGGTCACACAGGGTGACACCGGTTTGTGGCTTTCACCTCTAAAATAAAGAGACAAAAGACATATTTAAAACATGTTTGTGGCTAAGGGTTACAGATACTTATTGTCTGACCCAATACCACTCACTCTGAATATTGCTCCTCCATCTCAGCTTCAACTCCAGAGCTTGTCTGAAAACAAGAAAAAAAATAAAGAAAAGTAGATTAACACAAAGAAGACTTTTTCTTTAAATAGAGTTGAAAAAAAGGTAACAGAAGTATACACCTCTGCGCTCATGGTTGATCAGTATTGAAAGGTTTAAACATTACAGCAAAAGAATTCATTTCTCCATGGAAAAAAACGAATGGGAGTTTTACTTCCATCACACTCAATATGAACATATTCATAGATACATTACTAAACTTACATTGGGTTTACTTTTGCGTAACTCCAAATAAATTTAGTTGTTACAGGTTATTAGACATAGACAACAAATGAAATGCAGATAGCCATGTACAGAACAAGCGCAACTGAAGTCATGTGATTCACAGAACCAGTGCGTTGACTAGTGGCAGAACTAAATGACTTGTTAAAGCAAAACCTAAACAATGGCCCTTTTGGCTTCACACCACACTATCTACACTTTTCTTCCCTTTTGTTTTTTCTTTGAATGGCTCAAAAGGTGTGCCACTGTCAGTTCTACTGTGTCTGTCTTCCCTCCCTGACACCTTAGTGACTCTTACAACATTAACACCTCATGAGTATGATGAGTAATGCCTCAGATGGTTTTGTAAACTATATTCTGAGCAATCTATTCTTGACTACATCTCTGTAACTTGTACCAGCTTGTGTGAATTCATTAAGTTGTGACTTATGTCTGGAAGAAGTTGTCAGCTAAATACGTTGCACTGAAAAAGGAGAAATATGAAAGTTCCTAGAGATGACAAAAACAACATGACATTACCATGCTGTTTGTCTCTCGCATGGGGATGAGCTCAAGTGTTGAGGTTGTGATGACTGAGCCTCATCTTTGAGTCTCTTTCCTGGTCCTGTGGGGCAGTCCACTTTTTCTGTTTGCCAGCCTTATTCCCAAATCATCACAACTGTGGAACAAGCAGGTCACGGGTTGGTTAGCCAGTTTCACTCCTATTTTAGTTTACACTGATGCATTTACCAAGTTATTATCAAGCACTCATTTACTACATAAACAATTTATGGTCATTAGAATTCACTAAGAAAAAAAAAAAAAAAANAAAAAAAAAAAAAAAAAAGGATAGAAAAATGATGAACAAACCTAGTTTAAAAATTATAAAACATTTTAAAGTCAGCATGAAATGGAAGTTGCAATAGCTTGTTCCTCACTATTGTGAGGTATTAGTGCAACAGCTTCTCAAACAAGAAAAAATGTCGGGCAAGACTTGATTTGCCCATCAGGAATTGATTGGATCGCTGGATGGTTGTAGTTTCCTATTGCTGTGATCTCGTGAATAACAGGTTGTCCTGCCCTCACAATAGTAAACACGTCATCAGAGAAGAGATGTCGTGCACAGCTCAATCATTTATGATAAAAAACCGCATTATTCCATAAATAAGAATTTCATGGTGACTTTAATACATTTTATTCAGTAATTGTCACTTCAACTAGGAGGGGAAAAAAACACATTTTTCAAAATATCTTCATTTATGAAAGTCATGCAGATTTGTAACAAAATGAGGGTGAGCATGATGACAAAACTGAGATACTGAGTCGGCGTCCTGACGTAGAACCTGGAAGCCTGCACAGTGTCTACAACATGAACAGCGTTGGAGAGTGACAGGGGAGAGAAGAAATTGTTGAATTAAGTAATTATTTCTGTTTTGTTTTTGCACACAAACAAGTATTCTCCTTGCTTCATAAAGTTAAAGGGTTAGTTCACCCAAAAATGAAAATCCTGTCATTAATTACTCTCCCTCATGTCGTTTCACACCCGTAAGACCTTCGTTCATCTTCAGAACACAAATTAAGATATTTTTGATGAAATCCAATGGCTCAGTGAGGCATCCATTGACAGCAAGTTAGACTTTCAACGCCAAGAAAGGTACTAAAAACATATTTTAAACAGTTCATGTGACTACAGTGGTTCAACATTAATGTTATGATTTCAAAACACTGCTTCATGAAGCTTTGAAGCTTTATGAATCTTTTGTTTCGAATCAGTGATTCGGAGCGTGTATCAAACTGACAAAGTCATTGCCTTTAACTTTGGCAGTTTGATGCACGCTCCAAACCAATGATTTCATCAAAAATATCTTAATTTGTGTTCTGAAGATGAACGAAGGTCTTACGGGTGTGGAACAACATGAGGGTGAGTAATTAATGACAGAAATTTCATTTTTGGGTGAACTAACCCTTTAAGTCCACACTGTGGTGTACACCTTTATCTTTAATTTTAGACAGTAAAGCTTAAAATAAAAACAAAGGACAAGTTAGACGAAGATCAAAACTTTTTTATATCAGGGTTATTATGGTTAGCCTAATTAAAACACCAACTGAAATAAAAATATAAAAAAACTTTCAGCTAGTTGACAAGGTCACGTTGATTTCTCATTTTCATCACAGTAATGAGGAGCAAATCAACTCAAACCAAACAAACACAACAAGCGCGTAGCAACAATAGAAGAAAAATATAACAGATACAAACAGAAACTAATCAAGTAGTTATCATTATATTTATTTATCACACACTGATGGTGTGTACGGTGAGAATATAACATTGTCTGTATTTAATTAAATACATTTCTGTTGTCAGGGAGACGTATTTACTAATGCTTGCGCGACATCATAAAAATAAATAAATACATAATTAACTAGCAAAATACACATCATACCGTGAAGCTTAATAAGAGTATCCGCTGCGATCGTTAAAAAAAAAAAATCCTTATATTTTGTTACCAAACTTAGTATGCATTTAGTAATATTTGTAGACAATTACTATACATTTTCTCATCATTATAATGTGTAATAGTCAGCTGTACGGCTAAACGACTCGACATTCAGCACTATTGTACCGAGAAAAGATGAAACAACAGCAGTTTGATATCGCAGACATTCACTTTAGCAGAATAATATACCATAACAGTCACACAGATCCCCACATCAACTCTCAAAGCACAAAAGATTACACTATATTAATTCTTCGGAGGTTACGCTCATGACTTGTGCTGCTCAGCAGCGGCTTTATTAGAAATATTAGTTTCCAGACACTGGTTTTCTGTACGTCGTCGACGTATATTGCGGCTAACTGAGCTATGCTGCTATCTGCGCACAAACCAGTCAAAAACACTGCATTAAAAGAGTATTTAACCATCTCGTACTTCAGACACAGGTGTAATAATGTAAATAAACTGCACACCAACCTAAAATCGTTTGAGGGAAAACGTGCTGTGAAGCTGTGAAAACATCTCCTTTAGGCGTTGTTTCTGAAACACCGATGTTTGTGTGACATTTCCATGCCGGACGGCGCCCGAGTTTCACCGCTGCGCTGACGGCTCGGACCTATCATTCGGCGCGAGCGTGTTCTCGCTCAGTCGAAGAGCCAATCAGAACCTTGCATAGTAAAACATGTCCCGCCTCTCGGGTACAGTCTGAAACTGGGACAAATTGAAAATGTGTAGCGTCAAAGTACTGGCCAATTAGGTTTCAGGAGGGAGAAATGCAACCAATAGCGATGCCATAAGCAGCCGTCTTTGTCCCGATGTGAACTTAAAAAGCTTACATTGGTTTATGTGGAGTCCCGCGGTTTGCATAATGAACCTCGTGTTGCTAAATAGCGGTGCTTTGTAAAATAGTAAAAAAGGGAAATTCCCCCCCCCAAAAAAGTGCATGAGTCAGAATAGCTACATTAACCAGAACATTAGGTTGGATCCAGCCAGGAAAAAAGTCTTTATTTTAAAACACATCATGTATCAAACACAGGCGCACATACTAGTGTATTTGTACATAAGACAAAACACAATTATTGAAGAGTAAAGAATTATTCAGGGAAGCCCTGTCAGAAGAAATCAAATAAAATCAGTAACATGACTCATAGACAGATCATGTGTAGAGTTCAAAGTCTATTCTCTTGGAGTTGTAGAAGGGGGCACCTTCTTGGCCAATCTTTCTACAGTACACTCCATCCTTGAAGTAGCCCTCCTCCACCCAGTCCTGGAATACAAGATACAGCAATGTATAATACACTACGATTGTTCATAACACCCAAACTTTCACGGTCACAAGAGTGTCGGTCTTTAATATAAATCAAAATCATTGTATCAAATGTAGGTAATACTAACTCAATGGTCATGCGTGTCATTTTTTTGCCACCACAGGCACAAAACATTCTGACTTTTCCTCACAATTGCGAGTTATAAAGTCACAATTCTGAGATATAAACTCACAACTGCGTGATATAAAGGCACAATTCTGACTTTTTTTCCTCGCAATTCTGACTTTTTTTCCCCTCACAATTGCGAAAAAGTCAGAATTGCGAGAAAAAAAAGTTTCACACAATAGACCCTTTTCACATGGCGCGTTTTAACGGTCATCAATATCGTATATCCTGCAAAGTTTTTTATATTTTCTTTTTTTTTTTTTAAACGTAGGTACATTTATAACACTATACTTGTATTACCTTTGCATTGAATTACAAAAAACTAGTTAACGCTGCTGTGAGGGTGTTCCTAATACAGCGGCTATGGGAGTGACAGTAAAAATGACATCTTTCTCTCTTCTGACTGCCGTTATCAATCGCTTTCTATTTTTTTCCTCTTTTTGAAAGTTGTGAAAACACTATTGTGGAGTTTTTCCTTTTGCTATTTGAGCAAATGGAAATACAAAGAAATATATTTAAAGTAATCTCTCATTCACGGCTATAGAATTTTACTATGACGACTTCCGCTACTTAGAAACCTGGAAATGTGAAAAGGGTCTATTGTGTTTATATATAAGAACTGTGACTTTTAACTCGCAATTCTGACAAAAAAAAGTCCGAATTCTGAGATAAAAAGTCGCTACTGTTTTTATTTTTTTATTTATTGGCGGAAACGGGCTTCCATAGGTTAAAGGGTTAGTTCACCCAAAAATAAATTCTGTCATTAATTACTCACCCTCATGTTGTTCCACACCGGTAAGACGTTTGTTCATCTTCGGAACACAAATTAAGGTATTTTTGATAAAATCTGAGTGTTTTTGAACCACACATTAGGCAGCAACATCATTGCACCTTTCAAGGTCCATAAAGGTAGCAAAGACATCGTTAAAATAGTCCATGTGACTACAGTGGTTCAACCTTAATGTTATGAAGCGACGAGAATACTTGTGCGCAAAAACAAAAATGATTACTTTTTTTTATTAATAATTTCTTCTGTTCCCTGCCACTCTCCTACGCTGTTTACGTTGCAGCGCTTCTGGGTTGTACGCCAGAACGCCAGCTCATTATTGGCCGGCTCTTGCATCAGCATCAGCGTCAGCCAATGCTGAACCAGCGTTCTGACATAGAACCCGAAGCGCTGCACTGCATCTACATCGTAAGAATGACAGGGAAGAGACAAAATCATCGCTTTAAAACATTAAGGCTGAATCACTGTAGTCACATGAACTATTTTAATAATGTCTTTACTACCTTTCTGGGCCTTGAAAAGTGCAGTGACGTTTGCTGCCTATGTGTGATTCAAATACCACTTGGATTTCATCAAAAATACCTTAATGAACTATTAATGAATTAATGAACTAACCTTTTAAGCCAATATCAGACGCTCTAAAAAACAGAGCAATATTACATCTGCAACATCTGTTTTTACATTTTAATAGCTATTTTAATATAGAAATAAAGGAAAATTAGTTGTAAAAAAACTTGCTTGTTCAAGTGCGTATGTTTACCTGCATCTGTTGGCTGCTGAAGGGCCCATACAGCTCAGAGTTTTCCTCAATGTCCCATTTGTACTCCCACATGACCTCATCACTCACTGGAGAGAAACATTGCTATTATTAGCCATGGATAAATAAACTAGACTGGATTATATGTGACCATGACAAAAAAGTTGCAACAACTACTACAAATACAGGTTCATTTAAGATAAGTATAATCACAGCAAAATTCTCATCCCATCACTGACCTATGTTGTTGTCTTTATCCTCATCTTTTTCTGCACCTTGCCTCTCATCAAACTCATCAGCGAACATATCTAGCTCTTCTTCCTCTTTTCTTTCCTCAAGCGTTTTGGCTGCCTTTCCTGGAGTTAACCCCTTTAGCTTGTAGACCAGTTTTTCATACGTCTGCTGATAAATTTCAAATTCTCCAATCCCCACCAGTCTATCTGCCAATGCTGTCAGTTTGTCTAGTTTATCAGCATCTCTGTTAAAAGTCTTTTTTTCCTCCTCTTCTCCTCTCAGTTTCCCTTTCTTCTTCTGTCCCCCAAGACCACCAAGTCTTCTCAGCGCAGCAGCCACTGTTTCTCCAGGCAGCAGCAGCTGAATGATGGCTTCTGTGAGTTGATGATGACTGTATGTTGCCAGAGGGTCTTCTGCTGGCTCTTTCTCCTCCTCTTCCTCATCTTCTTCACTGTCTTTCTGCTGCTGCTCTCGTTTTATCTCCTCCTCTGCTTCATCTTCATCACCAACCCTTCTCTTACGCTTTGCTGCAAGGCCTTTCTTCTTTTTCACAGGTTGCTCTTTTATCTTCACCTGTGTGAGGAAAACATTGGAACTTTAAGCTTAATCTTTGATTCTCAATTATTTGGGGATTAATAAAGTAAATCAATCAATCAAAAGGGGAAATTCAATTGTCACAGCAGCACAACATACTACAATAAATACATTATGTAAAATAAAAATAAAATAAAAAATAAACTGCCCCCAAAAAACCCTACCAAGCACAACATATCAAACTCAAGTCATGATCACAATTGATTAAATAATCTCACAGCAGTTGGGAGAAAAGACCTTCTGTAACGCTCCTTAGAGCAACGTGGATAAATAAATCTGTTACTAAATGAACTGCACATAGCCTGCACTGTATCATGGAGGGGGTGAGATATACACTTCATGATGGAAGACAATTTACCCACCATCCTTGCACAATTTCATCAATCGAGGGCAAAGGCCACCCTACAACTGAGCCTAATCAGTTTGTCAAGTCTGTTTTTGTCCCTCACAGAAATCCCCCCACCCCAGCAAACCACAGCATAAAAAAAATAATAGAAGCTACTACGGTATAAAAAGTCCTTAACAGAATTCGACAAACCCCATTTATCAGGATTTATGGAATGAAATGTACCCAGTCAATATTGTCCAGCCAGTTGTCCCTGATATCTTTCTCCTTGTTGACAAAATAGTTTCCCTCTGAATCAAAGTGACCCTCCTGCATTTCCTCATCGAGGTTAAAAGGGGTGATGCGTACCCCCTCGTCATAGTCAATGGTTGCCATTTCCTGACCTGTAAACACATAGAATGTTGAAGACATATATTAATATTAAGTGCTACTAATCATAACTAAAATACAACCCATTTGTCAACCTTTTGCTCCATTTATTACATAAAAATAATTTAAACATGTTCACATCCCAGAATTTTATAAACAATTAAACAGGAAGGCATTGCAAAGGTCAACAGGTAGGAGAGAAAACATTCTGCAATGTGCATAAAGTTTATTTCATAATCTGCATGAGAACAAATTATTCACAGACCTTCCACATCATCATTGGCAAGGATGTCATATTTGCTGATATTTTCTCCTTCCCCTGCTTCATCTTCCTCATCACTGTCCAAAGAGTGTTTCTCCTTAAATCTGGATCCTGGGCCACTCACACCATCAACAATCTGGAAAAAGACAATGGATAAAGCGCAATAGATCACAATACTTTACAATCCATATCAGCGTATCAACAGGCATGTAAATAACAGGACACAACGTATATTTAAATATAAAGAGTTACATGAGGCCAACCTTTTTCTTTGGAACATCTTCCAAAGTAATCTCCCCATCTCCATCCTCAAAAGTCACTTTCCTTTTCGACATGCTAAAAGAGGCATAAGACACTACATTCACTACATGATCCAACATTGTGTTTTGTTGTGTCTAACGTTACACATTTAGTACAGTGAACATTTTATACTCTTAACATGATGCTGGGACTCCATAACAGATTGAATAAATGAAACCTGTAAATGTGGTTTAAGATTTAAAAGCCAGTAAACACTTCAAAGACACGCAAACTTATTGCAGTTGACTAGAAGGCACTTAATTACGCTCCTACACACATGAGAGGAGTGTAAAATATAGGCCAAATTCTTCAATATCTACAAAGCCTTACACAAACATACATGGGATACATTGAATTGGAGATCCATTGGGATAATTACAAACAACATCTGATCAAGTATCACATTTAATTGTTTTAACACTGAAGTACAATGCTTGAGCTAACGCTGCGAGCGCCTTTTGTAGCGTGTGTCAGATAGCTAATGTAGTTATTCAAAAGTCATACAAAATACATTTTAACCCGACTTATAAACACGCTTAACGGATTGGTTAGCTATAAACTAATATTAATAAAGTGTAAAACACACGATAAAATACTTACCTGGATGTTATTCTACCCGCTGCGCCATTTAAGCAAAACTAAAACCGGAACAACGTCATTCGCGTGGTTCTGTCCCAATCTCTATCGCCACCTACAGGAGAACCGGTTGAACGACGTCCAGTGCGATTAATGTCCACGTCCATCACTTGATCTGCTTGGAAATTTTACAAAGACAACCTCCTGGTTTACGTTTCTTTCCAAACGAGCAGTTATTGTCCTGTTATTTTCAAACGAGTATCCGATGATTTGGCTCGCATGCTTTTGTGGGAACATTTCACTCTTTGGATAGAGAAAAAAACTCTTTATTGTAAATATGAGGCGTCTCTCTATACAAATAAAAACAGTAAAGTGCTTTTGAGATGCAGAACGGCAGCAACTGTGCGAAAGCCACCCCTATGCAAAGGCACTGTTCTGATATAATCTATCTAGTAAATATTTGATGAGAGCCTGAATTAGAAACATGACTCAATATTATGCAGTGCATCGGTTTTTATTAGTAATTAATAATTATTTACTTCCCATCGTTAATATTTGTTGTGGGTGTGAAAGCGCACATGTCACTGCTGTTTCATCATGAAGTCTAAAGAGAACAGGGCATCGGCTTTTGTTACCAGGAAGTGGGTCGCGTTATTTATATTTCAGCACTTGGATGACCGGCGCGAGAGCGCGCGCTGGTAATACGAAACTTATTATATTGGTCTTTATACTATGAGCCGGGATTGAAGCGCTTGGCCTGAAGCTGTTTTGCCACTAAGGTCGTATGGACACCCTCGATAAATCAACGGAAAGGCACTGACAGAAGTAAGTTGGTGCACCTGACAAACATTGAGGCTGTCTGTCACAGTTCCGGTCACAATTCCTCGCCACTTGTTTATCCTTTTACAAAGTGTATACAGATGCTTTAAAGATGGATACATAGTATTTACGTGCCAGTACCTTTGTGGCTGTCTGACAGACTGCGTGAACCGGATAGGCAAGTTATTCACGTATTATTAAGTTATTCACGTATTATTTCATGCTTACTGATAATAAGATTTGCACGTTTTTTTCATTTTCTTCCACGATTTATTTATTTTTAATTTTCAGCTCATTCTGTTTAAAAAAAAATAAAACAGAATGACTATATCAAATTCGATTTGTCCACGGGTTGTAGTTGTGTTGCGGTAAAGCTCGCTCCCTGTGCTCAGGCTTGGACACGGCTGCACGCCAGGTGGCGTTGTAATGAAGATCCATGAGAAGATTCTAACCCATTACCTGTCCTGCACTTCACCTGTAGTTAAGGAGGGATACCTCTACAAAAAGGTAAGGACCTGGATTTGTCACTTTACACAGATATTATTAAATTAATCTAGAATGCTGCTTTGAAAAAGCTGAATCTATCTAACTTTGTAGGGTGAAGTCAGGTAAAATGGGCCAAATAAGGTTGTAGCGTCATATCTCTTTAAATTTTTACAGCCAATCACAATAACTGATTTTGTATTGTTGCACTTGTTGACATGTGACAATAGTTTTGACTGGTCTGAGTTTTTTAAGGGGGCAGGCAGTGTTACATGAAGCTTGTCAGAGAAATTGTAAGGAAAGTGAGCCTGACATACTAAATTATATTCATCACTAATAAGGGTACTTAAGCAATTATAAGTACGCTTACCAACAAAGCAAAGGTTTATGAACAATGTGTTGACATGCTCTTTCAAATAAAAACGTTTAATTTAAACTTCGATTTTTGTGAAAAAGGTCATTTTAGTTAGAAATGGCTGGTTAAGCTAAAATGGGCCACAATTTTCAGCTAAAATGGGCTGCATACACACACACACACACACTTTTACACAGAAATTGAGAGTGAAAATAGGTTTATAGGCCTAGATGTATCCATACAAAATCAAAGATGTTCTAACGTTTGACAGATATTTGACAAGCGTACACACATACATGCACACAAAAGACACCAATGCACAGAAACACGCACCTGCAAAACAACATGATCAGTTCATTTTTAATTGCATTTTTTAAATGAAATATTCGTTCTACTTTCTATTTAATGAAATACATTTATAGTGTTGTTGCTATTGCACACTAAAGACAATAGTGTCAATTTACTGTTAAAAATAAAATGATTTCAGCCAAAATGACCTGTGTTGATCTCATTTTTTATTTTTTTTTATTGGCCCATTTTACCTGAATGTTGTGCCGTGGCTCAAGAAGGGACCTGCTGATACTCTAAATCTCACAATTTTAAAACAATTATACTTTTTCACATTTTAAAAAAATATATATTTAAGAGACCCATGCTAATTTGTAAAAAATATCATTAGATCTCATGCATAGCTTATTTGATGGTATTATAAGTGATTTACCAAAACGTGGCCCATTTTAGCTGACTTCACCCCTACTATTTCAGTAGGCTAAATATTTTTTAAACAGTAAAATGCACTGGTGACTGCTGTAACTATTTGTATCAAAGTGTTGAGATTGAAACTGCCTAGGCTGTCAGATTTCTTTACTATGTGGGTGCATGGGAAAGCAAACTACATTATATCTGACACATCTTTATGATGTATTTCAGACTTTGCCTTCAGGATAGAGTACCTTTAGCAAAAACAGATTTACATTTTTTATTTGTTCTATGTGCTATTTCCCTGCTCAATTCAAATAGAAAAAAAGTGAATTTTTAGGTTATTGTAACACTTGAAATATTTATTCATGTTTAATGTATTATGGTGTTTTGTATGCGCTTGTACTCCACTGTCCAAATTTCCCCCAAGGGTGACAATAAATGTAAAAATAATCCACCCTCCCTATCTGTAAATGGTACCACTGGAGAAATAGGGCGGTTACACTTATTTGATACACATTTATTAAAAGCACGCCATTAGCCTATTTCTTAATTAGTGACACTAAGTCATCTATCAGTCATCTGTGCATTACAAAAATACAGTTTTTTCACATCTCCAGCGTTCACTCTAGAGTCATTTTCTCTCTCTTTAAATGAGTCGTTATTGAAATGACTTCCTCGTCCTACCTGTGTTTGAACTATTACCGCATTCCTTTTTCCACAGAGAGAGAGGAACACAACTTACCTGCGCCGCTGGTTTGTGTTGAAGGGGAATCTGTTGTTTTATCAGGAGCGTCCGGGCGATCGTAACCTGTTGGGTGTGATTGTTCTGGAGGGCTGCATGGTGCAGGCATGTGAGACGGACGGTCAGTTCTGTTTCTCTTTGGTGTTCACTGGACCAGGCCTCCGCACTTATAGACTAGCCGCTGATGATCATAACAGCCAGGAGAGCTGGATCGGTGCTCTGTTCTGCGCTAGTCACATCTACCTTTCTATGATTGTCAGAGACCTGGAGAGACGTTACGAAGGTGCGTTTATGTGCTTGTATACTGTATGTGTTTTGTGTGTCTGTATTTGCTTGAATGCAATCACCTTGTCTGATTATATTTGTTCATGCTCTCAATAAAACAGAAGCTAGAAGAGACAAAGTCCTTTGTGATTCCATCCAGACCTCTGCAGTGACATCTACACCCAATAAAATAATGGCTTCCTGGAATACAGGACAACCATATTTCATACATGGGACTTCCATAGTGCCCAGAGATGGGCGAAGCTACAGCGCTAGTTCAGTACCACCTCCATCTATGCCGAACAGACCCATCAGCTATAGTCTTCATGCCCCTCCTATTCAATTAAAAACTACCAGTAAGAGATCTCCAAAGCTCTGGCCCAAGAGAAATGCCCACGTCACCCCCTTAAATGGTCCGGCACCATCTTACGGGGAATGGCCAGCTGTGGGCTTTGATCCTTTGGAGGAATTTAGTAAACTGCATGAGTACTATGGAAATGAGGTTAAGCAACTAAGAGCTGACTGGCTGAAGAAGAAGCGTGAAGAAGTGGGATATGTTGAGGAGGACCTCATTGATTTAGGCTAGAGTGACATCTGGTGGTTTGAGCACATTCATATGCATTTGTTTATATTGTCAGCAAAATAGTAAATCCTGTTCTAAAATAATGGATTAATGAATGTATTAAGGATACAGGAAATGTATTACTGTACTAGTAGCATCCTGCTGTCTGTTTAATTTTATGAAGGTACGTAGATTAGCACTGACTTCTAATCTTGATGGCATTTCTGGTAAAAGGTTTCTCATTTCCTCTCTGTGGTCAGCCTATATGTCTCAGCCTAGTTCCTTCTTGCTTGAACTGTCATAAAACAGACCCCAACCACAAGTCGTTTTACACCCATCATTTATGTGCGGACATAACTGCAAAAATACATATTGCATTCAAATACTGTCAAATGAGGTCAGATGTCATGTTTAGTGAAGTGACTGACTATTTGCTTTATTTAAGACTTCATGTTAGTTGAATGCACAATAATAATGATTACTATTTAATTTCTTGTTACATCTTCTATAGTATGCACTGAGGGAGCCTAAATTAAAGTAACTGTATATGTTAAGAGGTCAGGATTTGTTCTTAAGCAATATTCATCTTTTATCTGACTGAAGGACGTAAAATAACTAATGTGATTTTGTAAAGAATTAGCAACTGTTAAGTTCTGCCTTACAAAACCTGTTTCACACAGTTCAGGAGGTTTCACAAACAAACTGAAATAAACGCCGTGTCTACTCTTCCTCTTTCACATCACCTCAATTCTCTGGGGATGCAGATGTGCCTTTTTCTCTTCGTTTTTAGATTATTTTACGCATCTGGAGCAGTCAACACATTATTTAATAGTAATAGGTTTGACAGTCATTTCAATAAATATAAACTGTACAGTTTGTATGCATTAATCTTTTCAGAGGTGCAGCTCCTTATAGGGTTACCAGAGGGCACTGCACCTCACCAACAGTACTACTACCTACTGTATATTTAGCCATGAGAAAACTGATATAGTATTATATAATGCCCTGAATTATATATATAAATATATATAGATGATAGAAGTAATGTTAGATGCGTTTTAATGTATAAATGTTTTATATATATTTAGTTCAGTTTCAATGACTAACATCCTCAGCACATTGTCTTAAATTAATATAGATCCATTTTGTGTTATATTTATTTTGATGATTGATTTTTATCTAGTATTAATCCTCTGATGTACATTATAATAAATTCTGTAAAAAAAAAGTTTTGTTTTTGAGTGTATTTCAACTGCAAATTGCAGACATTTTTTTAAATCAGTGGTTGTCCGGTTTGTTTGATACTTTATTTAAAAATTTTAAAAAATTGTTTTATTGTATCAATTAATTTAGAATAAAAGTCCTAAAATCATTTTAAGATCTTAATGTTATATACACCGATCAGTCATAACATTATGACCACTGACAGATGAAGTAAATAACACTGATTATCTCTTCATCACGGCACCTGTTAGTGGGTTTGACCGGGTTTGACAAGGACCAAATTGTGATGGCTAGACGACTGGGTCAGAGCATCTCCAAAACTGCAGCTCTTGTGGGGTGTTCCCAGTCTGCAGTGGTCAGTATCTATCAAAAGTGGTCCAAGGAAGGAACAGTGGTGAACCGGTGACAGGGTCATAGGCGGCCAAGGCTCATTGATGCACGTGGGGAGCGAAGGCTGGCAGTGTGGTCCGATCCAACAGAAGAGCTCAAATTGCACAAGAAGTTAATGCTGGTTCTGATAGAAAGGTGTCAGAACACACAGTGTTCAGTTTGTTGCGTATGAGGCTGCATAGCCACAGAGCAGTCATGGTGTCCATGCTGACCCCTGTCCACTGCCCAAAGCGCCAACAGTGGGCATGTGAGCATCAGAACTGGACCACGGAGCAATGGAAGAAGGTGGTCTGGTTTGATGAATCACGTTTTCTTTTACATCATGTGGATGTTTGGGTTTGTGTGTGTCGCTTTCCTGGGGAACACATGGCACCAGGATGCACTATGGGAAGAAGGCAAGCCGGTGGAGGCAGTGTGTTGCTTTCGGCAATGTTCTGCTGGGAAGCCTTGGGCCCTCCATCCATGTGGATGTTACTTTGACACGTACCACCTACCTAAGTATAGTTGCAGACCATGTACACCCTTTCATGGAAACGGTATTCCCTGGTGGCTGTGGCCTCTTTCAGTAGGAAAATGCGCTCTGCCATAAAGCTAAAAATGGTTCAGGAATGGTTTGAGGAGCACAACAATGAGTTTGAGGAGTTGACTTGGCCTCCAAATTCCCCAGATCTCAATCCAATCGAGCATCTGTGGGATGTGCTGAATGAACAAGTCCAATCCACGGAGGCCCCACCTCACAACTTACAGAACTTAAATGATCTGCTGCTAATATCTCGGTGCCAGATACCACAGCACACCTTCAGGGGTCTAGTGGAGTCCATGCCTCTACGGGTCAGGGCAGAGCCGGCCCAAGGCATAAGCGAACTAAGCAGCTGCTTAGGGCCCCCGTGGCCACCAGGGGACCCCCAAGAGAACATGAAATGTAATTTCATTGATTTTTACAGCACACATTAGATCAGTTGCAGTTCTGGTGCCTCCGTCCCAATATTGCACAACTTGACGTACATTTGCATCACATGTTAACGCAGCGGTAGAGTTACACTCATGGGATACTGCACTTTATCGCAATCACAAAAGTTATTTCTTTTTGCATTTGCTTTAAAGCCTTGTTGGTTAAACATTTAATTTGCAAACTGTTGACATGCGCTTTTTCAGAGCACATACACCCGAAGCGCGCACACTAAAAGCCTGTCAAACAGCGCCTGATTACTGGACTTTATCTTTCGCGTCTGATTGCACTAATACTGTTAAATACACACAAGGTTTACATAAACACAGTTGGTTGTCTAAAGTGAAAGTAATCAGTTCAGAGAAAATCAGATGTGTTTCTGTATTTTAGATGTGTGCTGGTCTTAATGTGATAGCAGCCTAATAGTAAACATGTTGCGCTTGTCCTTAAAGGGTTAGTTCACTCAAAAATGAAAATTCTGTCATTATTTACTCACTCTCAAGTTGTTCCACACCTGAATTAATTTCTTTCTTCTGCTGAACACAAAAGAAGATATTTTGAAGAATGTGGGTAACCAAATAGTTGGTGACCAATTGGTCTAATTTAATTAGTGTTTAATTTAATATTGTCCAATTCATACATTTACATTTATAATTTTATATAAGAAGATACTGTTTATCTTAAGTTATTTTAACCGATGGACCCCCAAATAAAATTTAAAAAATCATTAAAAAAATTTAAAAAATTCTAACCTTTCATCGAAGTAAAACAATTGAAAGTGGGGGGAAACTCACATTATGAAATAAATGTTTTTCTCTAATACATGTTGCCCACAATTATTGGCACCCCTAGAAATTCTTATGAGTAAAATATCTCTGAAGTATATTCCCATTCATATTTACATTTTTTAGCATACCAGGGTGACTAGGAACATGAAATTGTCCAGCCATGACCTCCTGTTCCACAAAAGTACAAATATGTGTAAACACAAAGGCCAAATTCCCTTAATCATTCATCACAAAGAGAAAAACCAAAGAATATAGTTCTGATGTGCAGCAAAAGATTGTTGAGCTTCACAAAATAGAAAATGGCTATAAGAAAAAAGCTAATGCATTGAAAATCCCCATTTCCACCATCAGGGCAATAATTAAGAAGTTCCAATCAACTAAAGATGTTACAAATCTGCCTGGAAGAGGACGTGTGTCTAAATCGTCCTAATGCGCGGAGAGGAAGAAAGTTTGAGTGTCCAAAGATTCTCCAAGGATCACAGCTGGAGAATTGCAGAGATTAGTTGAGTCTTGAGTTTCAGAAAGTCTAAAAAACATTATCAAACAGAACCTACATCCCCCACAAGTTGTGCCGGAGGGTTTCAAGAAAAATACTCTGCTCTCATCCAGAAACAATCTCCAGCATACTCAGTTGTCAGACAAGACTGAAACTTCAAACGGGACCGGCTTCTATGGTCAGATGAAACTAAAAAAAGTGTTTTTTGGCAGCAAACCCACCAGATGGGTTTGGTGCACACAAGGATAAAAAGTACCCCATGCCCACAGTTAAATATACTGCTGGATCTTTAATGTTGTGGGCCTATTTTTCTGCTGGAGGTCCTGGACATCTTGTTCAGATACATGGCATCTTGGATTCTATCAAATACCAACAGATAAAAAATCTAAACCTGACCTTCTGCTAGAAATCCAATAATGGGCCGTGGTTGGATCTTCCATCAAGACAGTGATCCAAAACAAACATCAAAACCACCACAAAAATGTGTCAGTGAGCACAAAATGAAGCTTCTGCCATGGCTATCCCAGTTCCCTGACCTGAACCCTAAAGAAAATGAGTGGAGTGAACTAAAGAGCAAAAGCACCAGCATGGAGCTGGGAATCTGAAGGATCTGGAGAGATTCTGCATGAAGGAATGGTCTCTGATCTCTTGTCAGGTGTTCTCCAAACTCATCAGGAAAACTCTTGAGTCTTCTATAGGTGAAAAAAGTTTTGAATAAAAGGGTGCCAATAATTGTGGCCAACGTGTTTTGGAGAAAAACATTTATTTCATAATGTGATTTTCCCCCCACTTTCAATACTTTTCCTTCAATGAAAGGTTATAATTTTCTGAATTTTTTGAAAGAAAGATCAAAAGGATAAACAATGCAGATTTATTTTCACAACCGCCTTTGCTCATAATTACTAAGGGTGCCAATAATTGTGGAGGGCACTGTATGTATGTATATATATATATATATATATAAAATTGTGAACATGTGGACAAATGAAAGGCAGATATTGTGGTTAGTGTACTGATGAATAATGATTTATGGAGATTCTGTAGCATACACCAGAGCTCTGAAAACACAAACAAAACTAACCAACTTGGATGCAACATGAAGATCCTCATTTCAACCATAACCTTTGCACAGTGCAGACGTGAGGTATGTCAAACCCCTATAGAGATGGTGTAACCTTTTTCACCTCATCCGGATTCCAGTCATCTCTGCTGTGATAAACAGCTTTCAAGAAACATATCAGTGTAGTAGATCACATAACACGTAACATGTACTGTACGTATAGACGTACACTTTGACAGGCTATAAACAAAACAAAGATGACTAACACAGTGGCCTACAGGCCAGCCTATGAAGATAGTAAATCACTGATGTATACAACCAGATCAGTCATGAAGAGGCCTAAACTGAAGACCTAAATCTTTTTTAATGAAATCAATAACTCAAATCAAGGCCTACACATCCTCTGACCCAGAAACCTTTCCTTTCCTTTCCTTCCCTCCCTGTCGCTCTCTCTCTCACACACACACTTTGAAATCTGTTCCACCATATATAGTTATTGGAGGGGTGTGTTAATATAGCATATGCTATACCATATCTAATTTGAGAACATGTCTAATCATTAAGCTGCATCAGTGATGGCAAGAATAATAAATCATTTTAAGACCTTAATGTTATATAATATACATAAACACAGAGATATTTACATATATATGTGTGTTTGTGTGTGTGTGTGTGTGTGTGTGAAGTCTTTAAGCTCACAGGTCATCAGCAGTAATACATTTGATAAAATTTAAAATTCACTTCATGCTCCATAAAATAATTACAGCTGAGCTATTCTATAAGAAAAGATTGCTGAAATTGAACATTGAAAGATCTAGGCAAGATCTAGATACAGGAACAAAAGTAAAGGACAGACTCAGACATCAAATGAACCTAAAAGAGGAAAGGAATGCACAACAAACTGTGGGGTTTCTAGAAGTGGACGAGGAAATGACTGATGGATTTAACAGAGAAGAAAAGGCAAGCACAAGGAGCAGACAAGTTTGTTGTGCTATTTTGGTCGCTCTCAGCTGTCTATTGCCCCTGCCTTCCCAAAAGAACCTGTTTTAAGCCTCTCTTCATGTATCCCAACCAACCCCTCACTGGAGTGCATTGTGCTGACCATCTCAAACTAAAAGAAAAGAGGATAATTGCATGCCCATACACAGAGCAGCTTCCCATATGCCACCACAAATGCACCTCACAGTGACTGTAGAGTGACCAGCGAGGTCAAAGAGCACCAGGGAGTGAGAGAGTGCTGAATATAGGCATGGCCATGTGGTGGGGTGAGGCGGGAGAACTTGGACCTGAATCTTACGGCATCCCTATACTAGGAAAGGCATTAAAACCCTATTTTCAATCAGGGCTGATTTGGAAAGAGGCGATGGCAAAGGTTATGACGCCAGAACAGCCTTTTATACATCAGATGGGGGCGTGAACACAAGATAATCATTGGCTCAAAAAATCTCAGGACTTAAGTCAATCACTATCTCTTATTGCAACCCTCAACCCCTCCCATAACAAACGCAATTTCCAGATGTAAAATTGTCAGAATATTCCACTGAAAACCCAATGTCGATTCGCTAATCTAAATCTAGGGGTGGGAGTCAGTATCCATGGTTACAGCTCATTCATTTCAAACAGAGTTATGTGATTGTGCTAAGCTCGAACAGTCCCTTACGTCTCCATGTCCTTATTAGTCTACGTGAGACGCATACTGCTGCCATAAGTATCAGATTCATTCCAAGACTCCAACAGCTATTTCTGAGCAGTGTAAGATGATAGTGCATCCCACCCTGTGTTCCTTCATCACTTTCCCCCTACCTCATCTCTCGCCCCTTTCATAGTTTTCTTCTTTCTGTCTGCTATTTCCCAAGCCACACTTAAGGTTGGATCTATAATTAGCAAGGGGGCCTTCGGCAGTATATAAGCCTCTCGAGAACTGGTCACTACGCGGCTTCAGTCTTCACTTCTTGAGCTTCTTAGACTTCACACCGTCCCAGCATGGTGAGTAACCTGTACCTTAGTTGTTACCTGGCCACACCATCTAGGTGGACACATAAGAACCAAGGACATAATCAGCAGGGTGACTTGGAGGGGAGCTCGTGTTTTGAATCAGCATCTGATTCTTGGATAATTGAACTGTGGACTTACAATACCTTTAATGGGATGAAATAAAACATTTTCTGAACCTGCGTTATTGGAACCAGGAAGTTAGCGCTTAAGCTGCAAAACTAAGTGGTTTTGCTTTCACTTCCCAGAACATGCAGTTTTTTGTAATTTATTAAAAAACGTGGACAAAGATTATATGTTTGTATATAGAAAGTTTCACTAGAAAGCATAATGCTAATGTACTAATGTAAAGGTACTTTGGGTCATATTCAATGCAAAAAAAAACAATCCAATGGATTCCAGTAGCTGACTTTGAATGATGCACTTGAAGCTACAAAAATAAATACAGTGTCAACAATCATTGTAGAGCGACCTATTATGCAAAGATCATTTTTTGGATGTATATCACTCGTATAAATGTGTTTCATTAGTATGCAGCTGTTCATACTGTTTTATCATCAATAAATGTGTTAAAATGTCTTATGAATGAGAGTCGGGTATCTCTAAGCTCTGTGAGGCACTGCTATGTGAGTGTCTAATTTTCTGATTTTCATGTATTATTTTCAACACAGAAAATTAGCACTACATCTATTCTATTTGCATGTACGGCTGTCTTAAATGTTAAAAACATTATTTTTTTTTTTTTTTGTAGGCACCCAAAAAGGCTAAGAGGAGGGCAGGAGGAGGAGAGGGTTCCTCCAACGTCTTCTCCATGTTTGAGCAGAGCCAGATTCAGGAGTACAAGGAGGTAAATATTTTTTCAGATCTTCTTGTCAATACAACAAGCACGCTAATTCAACCATGTCATATACATTGGTATTTAACAGATGTCATATTTTGAGATCATTATGTTTATAAGTTGCATTCTTTCACTTTATTGTGGATTATGAAAGTCAAATGAGTTTAATGGGGGTTTGATGAGTTTGATGATACATACATCAGTTCAATGTAATAAATTACCACTGTGATTTTTCACAGAGGTTGCTTTAGAGTTGTCCTTTTATGCTAACATGATTAAATCCTGTTATCAGGAAAAGGCTAATTTTTAAATCCCACAAAGTGAAAGGTCGAACCGTATCTATGTTAAGGCTTGTTTAGCCTTTGAATCAACAGAT
>RJVU01080352.1:1864393-1888327 GCA_003731715.1 Anabarilius grahami | reverse complement strand
TCTGTCAGACATTCCTGTTCTGATCCCAGTGGGACAGCAGCTGAAGATCACAATGCATGCCAGAGAGACAGAAAGAAAATTATGTAAAATACCGGACAAGATAAAAGAGAATAAGATTAATGGATAAAAGTAACAAATAACAGGCCTCTATCTTGGACTCAAAGGAAAGTGAGTAAAAACAAACAAACAAAAAAAAAGTTAATAATGTTCATATTTTATGGCGCTTGAAGTGGTTGCAAGAAAAAGAAAAAGTGGACCCAGAAACACGTTTACATATAAATAAAACACAAAATAAAAACCTGGAGGAAATTTGAGATTTAACAGTAGCTGTCCCTAGTTAGGATTCTTAAACATCATGATTCATCTGAATTAGCATGATTATCTCAGACACTTAGTAAAAGAGTATGTAGGCACATGCTAAAAGGATGAGGTGACTGGAATTAGCGTCAGGCTAGTGTGTGACTGAGCCAAGTTAGGATGTGAAATAGCTTGAGTAGTTTATTAGTAAGTGATACAGCCTTCTCAAGTGCCTCTTCAGGAATGTCTGACATTAAAGTTGGGATTGATTAAACACGTCTACCCAAATGGAAAGAAGGATCAGCGAGGGTCTTTGTGGGGGCCGGGTGGGGGCAGCAGCTGCTGTTAAGTATTCAAGTCCCTTCTTGAGTTTCATGTGATTAAGAAGGACATTTTACTACTGTCAGGCAAGAAAGAAACCTGCAAGGGGAAGATTTTCTTGATACAACAACTCTTCAGTCATTGGTTTGCAATTGTCAGTAGCCTCTTTTTCCATCACCACCTCCTCCTGTAACAATGTTCTTGTCTTTTATCTCTCCTGCACACATAGGCCTTCACAATCATTGACCAGAACAGAGACGGCATCATCAGCAAAGATGACCTTAGGGACGTGTTGGCCTCAATGGGTGCGTTTATGTTTTGTGTCAGTTGTGTACTTTGTAAATACATCCATGAATCTGTGCTGACCGTCCTCGTCTCTCTCTGTAGGTCAGCTGAACGTGAAGAATGAGGAGCTGGAGGCTATGATCAAGGAGGCCAGCGGCCCAATCAACTTCACTGTTTTCCTCACCATGTTTGGAGAGAAGCTGAAGGGTATGCAAAAGTCCCTTTTTCTGTCCGTCTTCCCTTTGGATTTCCAATCATTGTTATATTCAGTTAGTGTAATTCGCTCTCTGTGTCTCTGAAAGGTGCTGACCCCGAAGACGTCATTGTGTCTGCCTTCAAGGTGCTGGATCCAGAGGGCACTGGCAGCATCAAGAAGCAGTTGTGAGTCTATATTCACTGACATTTTATTCCCATGTGAAAAAAAATAAAAGTTTTCATATCTGACTGCTACTCTTTCTCTTTCATTCCAGCCTGGAGGAGCTTCTGACCACTCAGTGCGACAGGTTCTCTGCAGAGGAGGTGAGATTAGATGTTGCTCTTTAGAAGCATAAAGTCGCCATGAAATGAAAATTCATCCTATTTTCTAAATGCATCTTATTGTAAATGATTCATCCATGTCATTTTTTTTAACAACACATCCATTCTCTCTGATGACATATGCAGGACTTCAGATCTGCCAAGTCCTGTCTTTATTTATTTTTCCAAGATCTGTCGCTACTTCCGTTTCATCGCAAATTTTAT
The DNA here is from genome assembly GCA_003731715.1 of Anabarilius grahami. Taxonomy (NCBI): domain Eukaryota; kingdom Metazoa; phylum Chordata; class Actinopteri; order Cypriniformes; family Xenocyprididae; genus Anabarilius; species Anabarilius grahami. The sequence goes on along the minus strand of RJVU01080352.1, from coordinate 1,886,683 downwards.
CTATTTTTCTAGATTAGTTAAAAATTTTATAAAAGCAGTTTAACGTTTGTTTAATCCAAATTCTTTGTTCTTCCTCCTTTAGATGAAGAATCTGTTTGCCGCCTTCCCCCCAGATGTGGCTGGCAATGTTGACTACAAGAACATCTGCTACGTCATCACACACGGAGAGGAGAAAGAGGAGTAAACGGCTGCGGAGACAAGACAGAAAATGAAGAGATGAACGCGTATCCCTCACTGCTTTACTCTCGCAGGCTGTTCTATGTCCTCCTTCTCTTACTTTGTGTATCTTCCTCCCTTTCTTTCTTTCCATCATCTTTGTTACTTTCAAGCACTTACTCTCTCCATCTCTCCAAAGACTTGTCTTGCTGAGACTGAAGTGGGAAGGGTGGAGAGGCTCATGACCACAGTGTCTGTCAAGTGGGGACATGGGATTGTTTTCAATAAAATGAACATCATTTCTATATCTCTCACATGCTCTCTCTTTCTCTCTGTTTCTCACTCATTACCCACGACCACCTCTCTTTCGTTACAATCAAGCTTGCATGAAAGTTGCTGCATCTTAAGCTGCTGTCTGGAGTGTTGAAATGAAGGCATCTATAGCTTTGGGCTGAAATACCTCTCTAGATAAATGTGGAAGATTGCTCACTCTGGGGGAAAAAGAAGCAAGATGGAGTGATCTCGCTCTATAATAGAGGAACCAATCATCATTCTCGTTTCTTCCCCTGATGGGTAACTAAAAAGAAAGAGAAATTGAGGGTTGTGCACCGAGAGAGCTCTGCCTCCTAAAAGTGATGCCGAGCTCATCACGGAGGGAGTGAGAGAGACAGACCAAGGAAGAGAGGAGAGCGGGGACTGAAAGAAAACATATCCTCTTCACTCCCCCTCTCCCCTCCTCTTCACTATCTTTCTGTCCATGTTTTTTTTTTTTTATCTACCCTTTTGCTTTCTGCATCTGGGCCTGCTTTGCTCTGTCAGAAACTCTTCTGTAACCAATAAAAGACACAAACTGTGAATAAAACATCTTTTTGTACTGCTATGTCTGCTGGCTGTGTGTGATAGGTGGCATGAAACTAGACAGGTCTGTCTCGGGTGTAATTACAGAGCACAGAGATGATACTGTAAGATTCTGCATAAGACTGCAGGATTATGATGCAGTAAATCACAAGAGTGACCAGCAGCATTAGAACAGCGCTACCTGCTGGACAATGATGGTACTACAACGGCAAAGAGAACAGAGCTGCTCCGTCACATTCATCTGAAAGGTTTTAAATGTTTTAAGCATCAGGTGTCCGTTTTCTATTTATTAAAAAAACAACAACAAGCAGAAACCTCATCTTGCTGAAGAGCACTTGCCTTGGCTTAAAACTGTGAATGTTCAATTTAACATTTAATCCATAACAAAACTAAACGTTGAGGTGATGCATTGAACAGTTCACCCAATACAGATTTGTATTACTTTCTCTCTCAGCATATTTATTTATTTGTTAAGAGTGTAAAAGCGGGACAATGCACAGGCAGTAGGACAATATGGCAAAATATCTTTACGCAAGACTAGGGCTGTTCAGTTTCTCACTGTTTTCGGTTCTTCTTTTTTTCTACTAAAGAAAGACTGAACGACCTTGTTCATCTAATCTCATCGTGACCAGTGACCACAGAATGGAAAGGTAGCAGAAAGTAGCCTTCTCGTAAAATAAAGCTTTAGGCCTACTTCAAAATATATTAAGATTCTATAACTCTGACTGATTCTAAAATAATTTTGGCCGCCACTGAAACGGGTCATTATCATTAACTTTAATGATAAAGTTGTCAGTTAGTTGAACGGTGGAAGTTGCACTTTTTACTACAGGTAGGCAGGCCAATGGCGTAGGCCTGTAGCTACATAGATTCTTGGCGCCTTTAGAATTATCAACTTTTGGAATCGATTCTTTTTAAAATATTTATCTCTTACTTACCTTAATTGAAACAAAACCCTTATTTCGTCGACATTCTTCCAAATACCTCATCATTTTCCACAGTAAAAGATGGAAAAAAAAAAGTTTTGAACGGTGAGAAATTGATGATAGAACATCAATACCTTTGCAAAAGTAAAAATAAATAAATAAAATGTATCAATAGATAAAAAAAAATGCCTAACCTAAAAAATTTGCGCCTTAATTCCTTACAAGTCTCTGTGCACGCGGTTCTGGGGTCAAGTGCGATCTAAGCAAAAAGTACATTTCAACACTATTACATTTACATTTTTACATTTACATTTATGCATTTGGCAGACGCTTTTATCCAAAGCGACTTACATTGCATTATACTATTCATTTGTATCTGAGTATGTGCAATCCCTGGGATCGAACCCATGACCTTGGCATTGCTAGTGCCATGCTCTAACCACTGAGCTACAGGAAAGCTATTAAAGGGATAGTTCACCCAAAAATGAAAATTTGATGTTTATCTGCTTACCCCCAGAGTATCCAAGATGTAAGTGACTTTGTTTCTTCAGTAGAACACAAATGTTGATTTTTAACTCCAACCGTTGCGGTCTGTCAGTATAATGCATGTCAATGGGAACCCCATCTATAAGAGTAAAAATAAAACATGCACAGACAAATCCAAATTAAACCCTGTGGCTCGTGACGACACATTGATGTCCAAAGACACGAAACGATTGGTTTGTGCGAGAAACCGAACAGTATTTATATAATTTTTTACCTCTAATACACCACTATGTCCAACTGCGTTCAGCACTCGGTTAGTGAGGTCTGATCGCGCTCTGACAGCGGAAGTGATGTCTCGCGCTTATACTTCAATGAGTGCTAGATATCACTCAACACGCATTATACGGCTGACAGACCGCAACGGTTGGAGTTAAAAATCATCATTTGTGTTCTACTGAAGAAACAAAGTCACCTACATCTTGGATGCCCTGGGGGTAAGCAGATAAACATCACATTTTCACTTTTGTGTGAACTATCCCTTTAACATTTACAAGAACTTGCAGTACATTTCTCATTGGAAAAACAGGGTTTTTCGATTAAACAGCTCTCCAACACCCTCACTTGGAAAAAGAAATCCTTTGCGTCTGTATCACGATTGAACAACATGACGTAAATCACGTAACCGTGACAAACCCAAAACAGACCCTGCATCCCAATGTGCATACTATCCACCCTAAATAGTATTGAATATTACTAATGTCACATACTATTTAGGATGGATAGTATGCACATTGAGACGCAGGAAGAGATTGTATATAATAGGGAGATGAGAGGTATATCTTACCACTGGAGAAAGCGTAACGGCTAACTTAATCACGTGCGACACCTCTTAGCCTATCGTGTAATGGCAGTGACATCAGTCGCAACACTCCCTAGTCTGCCTTCTCTTAAAAAAAAAAACATTTTTATCAAGCTAAAATCTACATATAGTTCCCAACGAAAGTATTGTTTAGTGTAAAACATGCTGAAGATTAACAAACAGGCTGTCCATTAATTAAATGATTAGCTATTTCCCCACAAAAGCTGTTTAATCAGCATAGTGAAGCCTCTCATCCATTGACATCCATTCAAAAAACGGCCTCTGGTCTCATTCCCTGCGTACCGCCAGGGGTGGTGTTAGCATTAGCCGTTACGCTTTTTTGGCTAAACGTTGCAGGCTTGCCTTCCAGTGGCTTTGCCCAAAACCAAACAACACATTTTGGATTCATATTTCGTCGAACGGTAATTAATTGTATCAAAGCAGTTCCATGACACTTAAAAACTCATTACAATAGAAAAAAAACACACTCTTGAGAGAGATTTTAATATATTATGATTTATTATTCATCACACCTGTAATTGTTAAATACACTGTGAACTTCCTCTTCTGCAGTTTTAAAACATGTCTTCATCTATGAATTTATTTCATTCTCAACTGTAAATGGTTCAATGTAAACTTAAGAACAAGTATGAGACATACAAAAGACAGAATGAGAGTACTAACCAAAACAAAACACTAAAATGAAAATTAAAATGATTTAAAATTAATTTTACAACAATCCTACAACATACACTGGGTCATATTTACCAATGCAGAAATCCATAAGACAAGTCAAACTACTTTACACCCAGTCCCAGCGGTCTCAGAGTGTTAGTAAACCAACACTGGGTGGCCTTACATTAATTATTGGTGAGCACAGTGTCCAAACCATTTTAAGTCCACCTGTCGTACCCTTGGTTGGCAATACAGACAAGATGGTGTTAGTGAAGGTGGCCTGACAGGTGCAAAACCAGGTTTATGCCAGTGCTTGGAACTTCTTCTGAATAATAAAATACCTTAATCTAGGTCACCCATATGTAACAGGCCATGGACATCCCACTCCACTATACCTTCAGCAGATCCAGTGCTCATGTCAACAATCAAGGTAGTCTGAGGCCCCTGGTGGCCACACCATAAATGTCAACATCTACATTGTGCAGACAGTTAGGAACAAAGTTTGCATAGACATAATTTGCTTGCTTTTCATTTGAGCAGTAGTGCCTTTAGAGGAAGCAATGACCACGAGGTCAGTAAGGGCACCACTGATAGGTGAGGAGGAGGTTTGATCCCCTGCAGTTGGAACTGAACAATGCAATAAGTCCAGTAAACACAGGAGACACCATTAAAACATGGACAGAGTATTTGGCTACCATATTGCAACCCAGAAACCACTTCAGGTCTCTTCTGTCATGACAGAAAATACTAATATACTGAGTAAGAGTCCTAAAAGCGTAAGAGTATGGTCCAATCAACTGGTGAATGTATCAGAATAATTCATAATACTGAGGGGTCAGTGGATTACGGTGGAGTTCAATTCGTCAGTGTTCACTTCACTTCAAGAGTAACACTTTTAGGGTGAAAGCTTTGTCAAGGATGTTATTTAACATTTAATTACCACAGAAGTGCCTAGCACACATTTTATTGATTCATTCCTTTTCTTTCACAACACTTTGGGATCATTTCCCTCTTCAGTGGGACATAATAATAAAAAAAAGATAAAAATGAAATAATAATTAGTATGAAATCACCATCTCCCATAACACAAATACTGCAGTAATATTAGACAAGCTAGTGATTATTAAATAAATAACAACTGCTTGGTTTTGTTCTCCAGGACGTTGGGAGAAAAATGTGCAAAAATAAATGTTCAGCTCTTAAAAATAAAAGAAAAATAAATCCTGTGATTAAATACAACACTCTCCTAAAACAAAGCTCACTGCCATTCCAGTCAACCAGGCCTCCATATACTTGCATAGAAAAATAAAAAATCTAATCCAAAATAAGACTAACAATAGCTGTAATAGATATTACATGGTTTCTTCCAATTAAATTAATAGTTTATACATCAAAACATTACAGCCTGAAGCCAAGAACTTCAAAAGGTCAAAGGTTAATGCTACAGTGCTGCACCAAACCCTTCCCATCCAACAAGGCGCAGTCTAAAGGAGTCATGTGAACTGGATTAGAGAGTGTCCTACATTAATGAACACATCAAGGTTAGTGCTGAAAATCAACAGTCCTCAGTGCATAAATTTATTAAAATCGTAGTCTGAACATCAAGATAATTAACATCAAATCACACAGATATCTGGAGTGATCTACACGCTTGGCAGAATTTTTAACGTTTACTGCAGTTTATGTGATGCAATTTGTTCGAAAAGAAGAAAAAAGAAATAAATAAGCTCTTCTGCGGCAAGAGGAAATATTTGGTGAGGCTGATGTAACGATGGATTAAGATCTAATGGGTTTGCAGTCTATGAGCGGAGATAGACAAGTACACTCATCAAGAGCAGTTTTGATTTCTTCTTAGTAATTATGTTAATTTGGATATTCAAACTTTTTTAAAATAGTTAAAAGTGGCTCTTTCCACAGTTTTGAAAAAGAACTAACTTTTCTCCCAGTTCAATTTTGCTCCTCCACTCCCAACACTTATTAATTCCTCATACGAGTGCACAACAGGAAAGACGAGCTCTTTTGAAAAGAGACTGAAAAGAGAGAAGAAAAACAAGACTCGTGTGCTGCACGAGACTGACACGATTTACTACACTGCCAAGGCACAGACATACAAGAACACACACTAACAAGCAACAGTACGATGAATAAATAGGCCCTCCAGAAGACTAAAAACATAAGTTATTACTAGACACTGCCGCGCTTTTCACGCTGCGGAAATGTTTTATTCAGGTATTCTGGTTGAGACACCTCTCGGGTGACGGACAGAGGGGTTGGACTGGCACAGATGGCGCTAGAGGTCTACTGTATGTACACCATGGCACCCAGTACACTAGAATTTACTACTAATTATACAGCTGATCTCATCAATCAGATATCCACCCTCAAACAAAAATAAAAAGCCGAGTATTAACCGCTTCCTGTTGCAGCATCAGGTGAAAGTGAGAGAGAAAATGAGATGAGAGACGTGGGGCAGATGCAGTGATCCAATTACTCTTGTGAAATGAGTACTTGAGATGAAATGGACGTTACAGGAGATAGTTCGATTTCCCTCTCTGTCTCTTTTCACCAGTCTGCACCAGTCGATTCCTTGTCCTCTTCTTGTCGAAGGAACGACGGGGCAGAATTAGGCCAAATCTTTCGCCGCTGCAGCTCCATTCTTCTCCTCCGTCTCTCCTCCTCCCCCTTTGTCTTTTTTCTTACCCCCCTTCTCCTTTTTCTTCTCCTTCTCGGCTTTCTCCTTCTCCTTCTTCAGTCTTTCCTTCTCATTTTTCTCCTTATCTTTCTTCTCCCGTGATTTTTGCTTCTCCTCCTCTTTCACCCGCTTCTTGTCCTCCTTAGTTTTCTTTTTCTTTTTCCCGTCTTCCTCTACTGCTGTTTTTGCAGTTTCTGGGCAAGGAGGTAATGGTGCGTTGTTTGCAGTGGGTGAGGGGATGGTGGGGGTGATGTATTCAGAGACAACTTTAGGCGACGGCTGGAGCATGTGCGCACTGGAAGCGTGTGCAGTTGGAGCCGGTGGCGTTGTACTAGATGTTGTAGCTAGCGGACTGGGCCCATGTGGTGCCGGTGGACGCCCACCGGCTCCAGCATTAGAAGCAGGTGGCACTGGAGGTTTTGAGGCTACTGCACTGGCACCGCCCCCAAGTGGCTGCAGTGGGACGATATCCTGGCCCAAGCTGCTAGAGGTGGAGCTCTTCTTATTATGTGAATGAAATGGCATCTTGGACTTTCTAAGACCAGGAAGTGACAGGAGGCTTGATGATGCACGCAAGGGTCCGGGGGGAGGGACATGACCACCCAGGAATGACAGGCTGCCGCCAGAGCTGATCGCAGCAGCCCGGTGTTTCTGCTCGTAGATGGCACGTGTGCCGTGCAAACGGCGATTCGGTTGGTGAGTCAACTCGCCGCGAGATTCCCTCCACTTACGCACCTGAATACTGCACTCCCTCTCGATCAGGGCCTCTGTCACAGACAGAGAGACCACCTGAAAACAGAGCAGAGATTATGAGAAAGGATTCGGCATACTCCACTGCTACTTCTATGTTGGTGTGTTCTCTCGTAAGAGTGAGTTTGTGTGCACACCTCTTGCACCAGAACTTCCTCCTTGATGCTTTCAGGGGGGATGTTCCTTAGTCGCTCCATGGTCTCGTACATGCCCTGCACCTCACGAAGCTTATCCACAGACCCCAGCATCTGCTTAAGTAGCACCAAACCCACCCGGAACACAATCTTCACTCCTGACAAACAACATTAAAAAAGCTTAAATAATAGAGAATTACAAATACCAGAAAAAATATGCACATTTTACCCATGCAAGTATCTGTCAGATCTTAGGTCATTTATAATGTTACAAAAGATTTTTTATTTCAAATAAATGCTGTTCTTTTGAACTTTGTATTCAGTTTTTAACATTAGCCGCGTATACATGGACCCTAATAATCCGCTTGTAATCGGATTAGTAGGGCAGTCAGAATAATTTTTTTTTTTTTTAAATCACATGTAACCACATCTTTTGGAATAAAAATGGCCAAATCAAATTTAAATTTCATTTGGATTATATGGGATGGTTTAAACCTTTTCTAATCCGTTCGATAGTACATGTAAACACTTGATCGGATTGAACATTAAAGCTGGAAAGTTCTGTGCATGTGCAATGCTGTACAAATGGCGTAATGGCATATGACGCACGGATCAAGCTGTTGTTGTTGATGAATATAGTGTCATAAATGACTGAAATTCTCCCTCCACTCATGGTCTGTGAAGGACAATGTTGTCCCACCAGTGCTTGCTTTGGACTCTCATCCACAGACGACTTGTTTTGGGGAGCGAGAAGGGGCATTTTCACTGTTTGATAAATATAAGCAGTGTTCGTTCATGTGCTCGTTGTGTCTCAATTAGGAACCGAAATGGATAAATGTTTAGTCTGATTTTTAAAACAAAGAAAAGGAGGATGGCTAGTATGCGCAGCGGGAAACTCTATATATTTGTGCTTGTCAAAAGATTAAATCCGATTTGAAGCTTTGTGACATATAAACGCTCACATCTACCTCCTCACTTTATTTTAGCATTCATGTAAACACTGTCTGAAATCGGAATGAATTGATTCCAATTGAAACAGAGTGTCCATGTAAACGTAGCTACTGATAATAATATAAATGTTTCCTACCCAGCAAATCAGCATATTAGAATGATTTCTAAAGGATCATGTGAAATTGAAGACTGGAGTAATGATGCTGAAAATTCAGCTTTGCATCAGAAATAAATTACATTTTAAAATATATTACAGTATTTTTGATCAAATAAATGCATCCTTGGTGAAGAGACTTTCTTCAAAATCATTAAAAAAATCTTACCAACACTAAACTTTTGAAAAGTAGTGTATTAACAAAGTCATGTTGACTTTAAACATACACTCTGTACAAACAGAACACAGTAAAAACATCACAAACTTTTATTCACTAATGCATAAGACTGACCTTCACAGAAGAACATGTCCCAGACACGCAGGACACAAGACCAAGGCAGCGTACGGGAGAAAATGCACATAAACCACTCTGTCATGTACAGGATGGGGTCAATCTTAAATTTCTTCAGGTGACGGTAAGCCATGGGACACACTCTCCTCAGAAGAGAGAAAAAAATCTCTCCGTCCAGCTGAATAGCCTCCTGATGAACAGGAGAGGAGAAGAAAGGGGGGTTTATAAAAAAATAAACACTTTCCTCTGTGCTCCTAGAAAGAGTCTCTGAGTTACTCACCAGCCCAGCACTGTAGTAGCCAGGCAAAAATTTCTCACAGATTTGCACAAGACACCAGAAGGCTTGCTAGAAGAAAATAACAGTGAAGATGGTGGCAGGGTTATTTCCTGTGATATTACTCTAGTCATGTATTCTTCATTCTTTTGCTCTTTTTTAAAGAAAATCAGGCTAGTACAGCAACCTAGACTGTTCAACCGTCTAACCTCAGCAGGCATGTGCATGAGCAGCACTGCTGCCACTGGTGCCTGGGCCTGACAGTAGCCCTCATCCGGCCGGTAGATTGTGTAGGCCTTCAGTATACGGTACAGGTCCTGCTGCCTGAACACACACACACACACACACACAAATAATGGAATTGATTAATTAATATTATGGACAATAAGAATTGTTGAAATTTATTTTTGTGGTATGGACAATTTTATGAAATTATGGTGTTCTGCTTGTTTTTGTAAATTATATAATAATAATAACAAAATAATAATAAATATTATTATTATTAATGTATAAACAATCAAAACAACAGGTTTCATCATATTATTGTCCACGTCACAAAAATAAATATCAGCAATTATTCTTCTTCTTCTTCTCATTAAATATAATATAATAAATTTATAATAATCCTTTCTTCCCCTTTTTAAAGTGTACTGTTTGAATTGGGCAACTATCTGCTTGGCTTATATTCCCTAATATAGAAACAACAGTGCAGAGAAGAGGTGTGAAAGTGTGGGGAAGTATAAAACTGAAGCCCAACATATACTTCTTTTTTTATGCGTAAGCTAGTGTATGCAAACAGTCTTTCAAAGTATACTCCATTTGATAGCGTGCACGAAAGCAGCCGGTCGACACATGCACTCTATAAGGCTTTATCTTTGTCCAGTGTCTGCGCTGTTTATCTCCAAAAGTTATGACTGATAAAAATGTCTTTGTGTTCTTTTAAACTAAAGTTGCGGCCATCTCATAACCCCCTCACACTGGTATTTTGTTGTTGTTGTTTCTGTTTCTTTAGTTTCATTTTCCACTGTCAAACAGGCCGGTGGTGTCACCTTGTGGAACAACTGATTAGTGCAAAACAAATTCAATGTACGTGCAGTTACAAAAATCAGGGAGCACATGTACTATTCTGGTGACTAAATTTGGGTCACGCCCACTGTACACATAAAAGTATACTTTGGGCGTGAGAGGGTCAATGCTCGTATCAATAAGCGCACTATGCAGTGAATAAAGACCAAAAACACAAAGGGGAAAAATTCCTTCCTTAATAAGTTTCCAGAATTGTGTAATGATCTAAATAAAAGCCTTACATCACTCTTTCTCAAGATAAAACCCTCATCTGAATTTACCCATGTCCTCCCCGAGCAGCAAACATCTCATGAAACGGGAACTGCCTGTGCAAGTCTTTCTCTATGATGTCCAACCACTTTGGATCTCCCTGCTCTTGCTCCAACTCCTGAGAGAAAAAACAAGAAAAGTGAACAAATATGTCTATAATAAAAAAGTTTGTAAATACAAGAGTGTTTTGAGTAGCTAAACTAAGATTTACATGACTGCTAAGTGAGTATAAGAACATTTAAAAAGTAATAAAGGGTTGCAAATTGTATGTAGGTTTTCCTATTAAGGGGCTCCTGACTAAAATTAAAGGGTTAGTTCACCCAAAAATTTAAATAATGTCATTTATTACTCACCCTCATGTCATTCCACACCCGTAAGACCTTCGTTCATCTTCGGAACACAAATTTGAAATCACGTGACTTTGGCACTTCGAACCACTGATTAGATTCATAAAGCTCCGAAGCAGTGTTTTGAAATCGGCCATCACTAGATATTGTTGAATAAAGTTATTTTGTTTTGTTTTTTGGCACACAAAAAGTATTCTTGTCGCTTTATAATATTAAGGTAGAACCACTGAACTCACATGAACTGTTTCAAATATGTCTTTATTAGCTTTCTGGTTCTTGAGAAGTTCGGCAGCATTGCTGGCAATAGAGGCCTCACTGAGCCATCGGATTTGATCAAAAATATCTTAATTTGTGTTCCGAAGATGAACGAAGGTCTTACGGGTGTGGAACGACATGAGGGTGAGTAATAAAATACATTATTTTCATTTTTGGGTGAACTAACCCTTTAAGTTAACAAAAGCAATAGAATATGAATTTGGGAGAAGTTGATTTAGGGCCATGACTGTTTGAACAGGAGGTGTATCAAACCTGACTGTACCTCAAACTTTCCAGGATTGGACTCGAGGAGCTCCTGGCTGTTGGAGAGCAGCTGCCAGGCTTTAGCTCTGAGTGAGGAAGGGATTCCTTTCCTGCAGCGCATTTTTACCTGCATCAGAAAGAAAACATAACTCTGCATGTATCAACATTCATAAGCACTGAATTTTCTAACCCAGTCTGGAATGCCTTCTGTGATCCTTTAAATAAGAAACAGACCTTTTGAAAACGTCGGGATACCCATTTGTCCCAGTCTCTGAACATGTCCAGCCATTTCATCTCTCTCTGTCTCGCCACGGCCACAGCGATTTCGGCCTCACTACAAGACAGAGAGGGATTCACAAACACATAAACCACACAGAACGCATTAACCTACAAGCACCCACACAAGCCATGAGATATGACAAAATATGGCTCAAAGAGGGTTTCAAAAAGCCAAGGGTTTACAATGAATCTGAGAGAACAGACACATCTAATATACAGACAATTGCTGCTTTTGAATCTCTAAAAACTTTTTGGGTTACACTTTATTTTAAGGTGATGTAGTTACATTGTACTTACTCAAGTAAGTACTGAGTAATATTGATTAACTACATGTACCAACTATAGAGTTGTGGTTAGGTTAGGGTTTGTTACTTGTAATTATGATTAACTTACTGTTATTACAGTATTATTATAGTAAGTACAAGTAGTAACGTGTAACTACGTCACCTTAAAATAAAGTGTTACCAGTTTTGTAGCTTTGTAAAGAAATAACATCTAACAAATGAACAAGCCTAACTTGGCATAGCAGTAGTGATGCCAGACACCTTGAACACCTTGAATCTGAGACTTAGGTCTGACTTTGTCAAAGCAAGCAATTAACTGTGGCACTAAACGGAATTGCAAAAATAATGATAGTTTTATAATGACAGACATTCTCTCTCTTCGTCCAAAAACGATAGTCCCGCCCCCAAACTCACACCACTAATTACGCTATTTTGGGTTTGCCGAGATGCTCAGACACACAATAGCAGCACAAAGCCAATATTTAAACTATTCAGGAAACCTTCTAGTAAAAAATGACTCAACTTACTTAAATTCAGCCATCACTCCGACTCTAAAGTAGAAATTTGTGAACATAGTGAACAAGTCAGTAGCTTACAGACAAGAAATAACATCTCTTAACATTGCTACACTTGTTTAGATGTATTGAATTGTGATATTAATACCATTAATCATTTATAATAAAAATGAATTATTTTTAAAAATGATTTACTGTTGTAATTAAATAATATTTATATATCATTTACTATATAGATAAGTAGTAGTGAAAGAAAGGTAGTGAACTTCAGTTTTAAGGAACAAGTCTGAAATCTGACATATTTCTATACCAGTTTCTATAATAAGAAAACAATCCAAAACAACATTTTATTGAATATACAAAATTTGTTTTAAACATTTAATCTGTAGCAAATATGTGACTTTTTAATGAATAGGCTTAGTGATTTGCTGAGCCTTGAAATTTGACCAGACACTAATTCAGGTGAACGTGTCTGACTGAGACAATAACTTGTAAACAAAAATAGCAAAGACAGACAGCACGCTGACCATATGAGAAAGTCTAATTTAAGACTAACCCACGCTGACCATTTTTAAATAGCTGAAAAAGCATGTGGTGGTTAATAAGTTAATGCTGAACAGGAATAAAAAAAGGAAATGTTCAAATGTAAAGGACAGTGTTAGTGCCCATTTTAGCTAAATTAGTCAGAACTAGAGATAAAGCAGAGGCAGTCAGGGGAAGAGAGAGACAAAAAGTGAGACAGTCAGTGCACTCTGAGTCAGACAAGCCCTCTCAGCACAATCTGAGTCACTTACAACAAACACATGAAGGACACAGAAGCAGCGAGAGAGACGGACACAGGAAAAACGCACCAAATGCTCATCCTGCTCTCGGCTGTAGGCATAAATGATTAATATCCCAGCAGCACACTTCACATCAGGAGCTGGCAATTACCCCTATCATTCTCATTCATTATAAATGCTTTCCCTGATTTATCAAACCAAGTAGTGAACTAAAGCCATACAGAAGAATGTGAATAATGATATCAGAACATTTCAACTACAGTATGTATAAATAATGAACTTCAACATGAAATCAAATGCTTTCTTAACATATGTTCATGGTCTTATTGTGCTGGGGTTGTGCAATATGGGGGAAAAAAAATCTCAATAATTTTTTTCCCTTTGACAATATTCAATATATACTTTTATGTATTTGTTCAGAAATGGCTTAGATGCCTTAAAGGGTTAGTTCACCCAAAAATGAAAAATGTTAATAATTACTCCCCCTCATGTTGTTTCAAACCCGTATGACTTTCGTTCATCTTCAGAACACAAATTAAGATATTTTTGATGAAACCTGAGAGCTTTCTGTCACTCTATTGACTGCCTTTACAACTGAAACTTTGATGCTTCAAAAAGTTCATAAAGAAATTGTAAAACTAATCCATATGCATTGAGCATTTTAGTCCAAATTTTCTGAAGAGACACGATCACTTTATATGATGAACAAATTTAATTTAGGCTTTTACTCACATATAAACATTCATCAACTCACACATCAGTAGTGGTAAACAGAAGCTCAAGCATTTTTGCTTGACGTATGAGAACCAATGAGGTTCGTTCTTGTGTGTTACGCTGCACGTTTGAGCTTCCACAAGAGTTTTATTCTCACGCGTCAAGCAGGTTCGGTTGAGCTTCTGTTTATGTTCGCTGATCAATGTTTATATGTGAATAAAAGCCTAAATTCAATCTGTTCATCATATAAATCGATCGAGACTTCAGAAATTTTGGACTAACCACTCAATTCATAGACTTATATTAGTTTTACTATCTCTTTATGAACTTTTTAAAACGTCAAAGTGTCAGTTGCGTAACTGACTGAGGAAGGACAGAAGTCTCTCAGATTTCATCACAAAGATCTTAATTTGTTTCCTAAGATGAATGAAAGTCTTATGGGTTTGGAACGACATGAGGATGAGTAAATGATGACAGAACTTACCCTTTAAATTTCTTTTTTCCAATGTGTTTCCCTATATTAACATTATTAAATTATTATGAATATGTTTCATCGATATAAAATGACAATACACAGTAATAAATTTCAATATTTACCTACTTAAATTATTAAAACATTTGAATATATGCTTTTTAATATATATATAAAAAAACAAAGACTTCTGGTATTATTTGTGGGGACGATGCAAAATTAATTTTTGAATCATAGTTTCAAATTGATTCTTTGAAAAAGACAGTTTGAACTGATTCATAAAAATGAATCAAACAAACCAACCAACTCTTAAGGCCTATACACACACTAAGCCCACACCGCAACTATATCAATATTAGCGACAAATAGGATTGTTATCATTGGAATCCCTTTCAGAATAATTTTTTTTCCAGCTGTTGAACAATAAAGACATTGACAGCAAAGCAGAATCAACAGCAGAAAACACATCAGATTATGAAAGTAAAACACAGTTTATGAACAGTGTTTCAAGTTGACTTTAAATATATTTATATAAGTAACATTAATTCTGAGTAAAATTACATTAGAATATGATTATATTAATCTCAGAATTAAGTTGACAAGCAAGCAGCTGACAGTCAAAAAGCCATTTTCAATATGTTTGCAGGAAAGGGAAGAATTTATACACTGTAATATATTCTTTTAACACATTAAATGCCGAATTATGTGACATGCTCTTATAAAACTGAAGTGATTCGTCTTTGCTCTCTTTGCTTATTAGAAAACACTAAAAATAACATGAGAATGTGTTTTTGTGTCATTCAGTTTACACCAACCCACCTTCCCTCACTGTACTGTGCTCCTCCCAGGAAGCCATATTTATCAGTACGCCTCACTGGACCGTTGATCTCCGAGTCTGACCCCAGCGAGCTGCCGTCTTCGCCGAGCCCTGACAGAGACTCCAGAGTGCCTGACATCAGGCTGGCCGACTCCAGGTAGCTGAGCGTGTCCGGAGCCGGACGTGTGTAAGTGGAGGGCAGATACAAGGGCCCAGACTCCTGCACCAGTACGGCTGGGGGATCAGCCTTGAAGGGTGTGCAGGGGGGCTCAGGGGTCATCTTGCCGGTGCTGGGAGTGTTGGGTTCGGGATTTTGGGTGGGCTCGGGCTGTGGGACTGTTTGTGCTTCTGTTTGCCTGGAGTCTTGCAAAGAGGGAGCCGGGTTGGAGATGGGAACGAGAGGAGGGGTAAACTGAGGAGGAAGGTCCATGGGGGGAGCAGGACTGGAATTCTGGCTGACTTGAACAATGGGATACAGATTAGGACTGGGATTAAGTTCAGGCGACGGTGGCATCTGCTGTTCCTGCTCTGAGCTTTGTGCTTCAATGTGCTGCTCCGTTAGGCCAATTAAATCGTTTTTCCCATTAGACGCCCCATCTGTAGCAGCTAGTACCTCTACTGGCGGACCAACGGCGCTCTTTGTTGCTGTTGAAGAGGCAGCTGAATTGTTTTGGCCAGGTGTGGTCTCCCAAGATGAAGAGTTTATTACACCTGCCTGTAACGTTGGGTTTCCCATTACGGCTCGGTCCCCGTAGAGAGATGATTTTGGGATGGGAGTTTCTGAAGGGAGAGGCTGTGGGCTGGAGGGAGCAGGCACTGATTGGTCGGCCATACTGGGAGAGGAGGGGGTGAGGGTGGAGATTTCAGCCATAGCCTCCTCAATGATCCAGCTGATCAAAAGAGAGATAAACCCAGAGTTAATGATTATTATTCCTTGAAATACAAGAATAAAAAGCGTTATTAAAAGCGTAAGCCCCTTTTGGTCTGAGAAGTGAATGGCTGAAATGAAGCAGGTGTTTAAATGTGACTAAT
Source organism: Anabarilius grahami (assembly GCA_003731715.1). Classification (NCBI taxonomy): domain Eukaryota; kingdom Metazoa; phylum Chordata; class Actinopteri; order Cypriniformes; family Xenocyprididae; genus Anabarilius; species Anabarilius grahami. The sequence continues at coordinate 1,870,380 of RJVU01080352.1, read as the reverse complement.
ACTCTACATTATGTATAAACATATAAAAAAGTACCAAATTAATCTTCTGTGAAATTCCATGAGCATGTCTCATATCCACAGCTCTTCAGAGAAACAATTTGTTACACCTTAAAATAATAACATACACACCTAAAAGGAATTAAATTCAGGTGTGCTGCGCCAAAAACAATCTCTGAGCACCTCTGGCTGTCTCTCTCACAATAATCACAAGTCAGATATTATTCTTTCTTATCAATTAAAATAAACAAGTTTATACTGAAATGTAATATTTTATCAAAATTAAAAACTTCAAAAGTATGGCAATTCTTTTTAAGAGGACCTGCATGAATCTGAACATAAGCATAACCAAAAAATAAACAGAAAAGCAGCTTAACTTAAAGGTCCTGTTTACACCTTCTATTAAGAACAGTTTTCGTCAATCCGATCACAAGGACAACTCTAAATACAGGTGTAAACAGGGTCTAAAACCTTTTGAGCTTGTCCACTTTGGAAACAAAAGTTGCTGCTCTCCGTATATTTTTCCACCATCTCTGGGCGCGTTCATATGTAAATTGCGTGAGCTTATTTTGTCCATTAGTCAAGTCAAGTCACCTTTATTTATATAGCGCTTTTTACAATGTAGATTGTGTCAAAGCAGCTTTACATTGATAACTGGTATATAATTTTGGCTGCATTAGATCGAAAGATCTGAAAAAAAAACAACAACATACATTTACCCGCCCATAGACCCTCCCCTAGAAGAAATCAGGACAGAAGTGGTTGAAAGTGGACAAATGATAGATTAAAACAACAGGTGTAAACAGGAATGTGTCTCCCTCATCTATTTGTAATCCAATCAACCAAAACACACCATAATGCCAGGTGTAAACAGGGCCAAAGACAAATTTCACCTGTGATTTGTGACTGTGATTGTGTTGGTCATCTATATTTGTTTTATTACCTATCGTTTATCCATTTATTACAAGTAAGATGATAAGACCACTAGAATTACACATTTCTTTGAGGAATATTATTTTTTTTTTAATTTATAGAGAAATGCACTTACAATAGAAGTCTATGGGGCTGTCCACACATTTCTTGTTTGCTTGTACAATCTGTGACTGTGTTTTTATTTTCTGTAGTAACTGACAGCATGCTTAACGTGTAGATCTTAGAGAACTACAATGTGTATTTAACCCAGAATACAAACTAGCGTTCAAAAGTTTGGGGTCGGTAAGATTTTTTTTTAATGCTTTTGAAATAAGTCTCTTATGCTCACCAAGGCAATTTTGTGAAATAATGTTACAATTTAAAAGAACTGTTGTTTATTTTAATATTTTTTTATGTAATTTATACTGAGAAATAAATCTTTAAATGTCTTCTCTGCCACTTTGGATCAATATAATGCATTCTTGCTGAATAAGTATTAAATTAGTATAAACTGGTTTAGACTAATTATTACTTCTTCACAAAAACAACAACAAAAAATTCTGACTCCAAACTTTAGATTTAATTAAGAGTAACGTTTTCTTAGATTCTCCACTCTCCACTGAATAAGATTTAACAAAATATCTCAAGTAAATGTACTTCAAAACATATATATGCTGAAGATGAAGAGGAGATATACAGCAGTTTGTGACAGTTATACCACTAAACACAACCACTTTAATAGCGAAATTCATCTGTCTATATGTAAATTAGTAACTAAAATAAATAAAAGGTATCAACATGTGACATGATGCATTGTATTTAAGAATATCCTAAAGAGTAAGAGACAGTCAGACCAGAGGACCTTTCAATTGTTTGGTAAAGACAATGAACTCAAAGAAAGTCTCAATGAATATGAATTATACAGATGCAGACATTGATATGATAGGTGGCACTAGTCTTTACAGATCTACTTTAGGTACAGTGTAAAGGAACAGCTTACCACTATTTCCTCTTACATTAAAATCTGCCTCATGGACTTCCGTATGATCTATATATAAATGTGTCCGAGTACACATGCTGACAGGAGATAAAAAAAAGAAGTGGTTCCTTGACAGAAGCACTGTGGCTGAAAGTTCGAAGATGCCTGTCAGTGTGAAGCCCAAATGCTGTCTAGGCAGACCGCTCACTAGGTTTTGACACACAGTCCATGTGTGACTGTCAAACTGTGGGTGTCTACAAAAAGCTGATGAAACATTCACAGAAGTTCGATGACTATTTAAAAGTAATGTGTTATATAAAGAGTTATCGCACAATAATCTATCAATAACCTCAATGCAAAACAACTCCACTAAAAACTCATCAGGAAGTCATTGTGATAGAGATAGGAAGTCTTGCTCATTTTCACAAATCGGTTCTTTCAGACAGGAGCAAAAACGATTCAATGATGCTATTAAGAAATGGTGTATTTAAATTAAAAGAACAAAGTCATTTTGTACCTAAATATAAATTAGTATTTACATTAGACAATGCTAAAACATTTACATCTCTTGGCTGAAACTGGTTTGGCACCAATTTTAATAAAATGCTATTACTCAAACAACCATCTCGTGCGTGATGATAAAATGATCATACATTTGTCATATTTATGCTGTTCGATTAAAGTAATGCATTTTTTTCCTCCCCAACAGTCAAATCCTCCAAATACTTGTAAAGTAATTTCAATCAATCAATAAATCAGTTGTTGATTAAACGCCCAAGTCGTAAATGCATCGTTGTGAATCGGTTCAACAGATTCACTGAAACGATCCGGCTCAAAAGAACGATTCGTTCAGGAATCGGACAATGCTACTTTGTGGGACTCCACCCATACACATGAACAGTGCTCGTTCCGGGTGAGCAAGACTAATAATATCTAAAGTATGAGTGAGAACGGAGATGAGAGGTAAACAAGCAAACCACACATGAGAACTTCCAGTGGCAGTTTTTAAAAAGGCTTTGGTGCAAACCAGTGAGCTGTCAATCGCGATGTGACTAACCACATGTGAGGTGACTGGACAATAATACAATAGTACCGGATACCGGGAAACCTCCATTTGTAAAAGACCAACATCTATACAAAATAACGATTTATGACTACAATCATAAAACACACAAACAAGGTCATGAAGTGATGGTACCCGAGACTGCTTAACTCACAGGAGTAGCTGGATTTGTGACTGCCAAGTTTAATCTAAAGCTGCTAATCGTGCTGTCCGATCTGTCATGCAACAGCCTCTCAACAACTCAAACGTGTCTTTATTATGCTGGGAATCACCATTAACTCCGTGGTGTATACGATATATATATAAAAATGATAAGTTTTTAATTGTAATGTGCTCATGTAGTTGCTGGAATTGGCCTGCTAATTTGCTAGCTCATGCCTACAGTATCCAGTGCGGCCGATCGGCTCGACTTCCCGGTTTGCGGCGCAGGAAAACAGTGTTGATAATTGCGTTGATCTGTTCTGACACATCTAACTCGTCTGAGAAAGAATAATAGAGAAGAGGGAGCACACTCACCCGCAGCTGTGGAATCTGTGCGTCCGTTCCGGGGGGGCTCCTGTCCACACCGGTTACCGTGACCCCCCCGCCGCCGCAGCCGAAGATGAACGGATGTAAGGCGAGAGGAAGGCAGGCCGTTGAGAAGCCACTGGGCCGACAGAGAAGTTTTAATGCTAAACCTAAAAGTGCGGTTCGGGGTCTGTGTGTGGAGGGTGGTGTGTTGAAGGGCTAACGGGGTTAGCTAAACACTGCCGCTCCGCACTGAGTTCCCACTCATCCGCACGCAAACAGATCCGTATCAGTGTTAGCATTGAGTGCACTTGTGCGTTGCGTTTGAGAAATTCAAGAAACCTCCCTGAAGTGTGAATTGGGCCACATCGCTGGAAGAGATAAACACGGCCCTGCTGACATCTCGCCGTGTCCGCATTTCCTACAACCAACTCTGGGTGACAGCGACGTGCGCGCACCCTGTATCGACTGACGTAATGACGTCCTGTCAGGTCAACGCTGACGGTTCCCGTTGGAATGCTGTATATTTTCAGTTCTTTTTTAAATGGCTTATAATTCTCGAAAATTGTCGGTATTTTTAATTATATATTTATTTGTCAGTGTTTTATATTTTTATTATTGTATTTTTGTTTTGCTTCTCGTTGATATCTATGTTTGAGCATTAATTTAAAAAGACAAGGCACTTCTTCATCCCTGAGAGAATATTTATCTATTATTAAGATAAGGTAAGATAAGATTCATGTTAAAAATTAAATGTTAATTGTTCTTTGGTAATGCTTTACTTTAAGTGGGTCTTGTTAAAGTGTATTTAAACATACGTACTGAACATGTACTTACTATAGGGGTTTGGTTTAGGGTTATTTGCTGTAACTATGCATAATTTACAGTTATTACTGTAGTAGTATGTGTCAGGTAACAAAGACACCTTAAATAAAGTGTTATTGTTTTTTATGCTATAGAAATAAATAAAATAATGTTAATAAAATAAAGTATTGAAAAAGATGAACCGAATATCATTATACTTGTTAAATTTTTACAATTTATCAACCCTGAAGCATGCTCCCTTTGCATGCAGGGTTATACAAAAGGCGTATGCCAAACGAAAGAAAAATCAAGTTACAGATTATAAAAAAGATTTACAAAAGGTAAATCAAACTGTAGGGCATTTATTCCTGAGCAAAATTATTTTTACAGATCATGTGTCAGGAAAGGAAAAAATATATATCTAATATAAGGGCAATTATGGAGAGGGGGCACCTATTTTGGAAATAGTATGAAATGCTATTCCAAAATTATCTTATGCATTATTGATTTATAATAACAGACGTTGACATAATGCTTAAATACATAAATAAATAAATAAATAAAATAAAAAAGCATGTAGTTACTACATGTAGTATATATATATATACATATATAATCAATTCACTCAATTGATTGAACACAGTTTTTATTTAAACAAGATTTAAATCTGTGTGAAATGTTGAAAACAAACAAATAAAACAAATCATTTACCGAACGAAGTGAATTACTCAAAGAGGTCATGTTTATTGTTTATTTGGATCCACAAAGTCCACATACAAAACAGAAAAATCATACAAATAAGTAAAATAAGAACAAAAATACAATTACACTAATCGCATCACAAAACTATACCTTAGCAGTAGCAGCACATAAAACATACATCTACATATTTATAAGCATATCTTCACATTTTCTTCGAAACACATATGTGCAATTACTCTTTCATATATTTATGGAAACCATATTCCAAGCAACAGAGCCATGATAAAATACAGTGTTTTTCATCAAATTTGTTTGTGGACACGGTAAAAAGAGTTGAGCCTTACTCACATGACCTGTTTGGTTACACTTTACTTGAAGGGGTGTGCATAAGACTGAAATGACCCCTTCATAATCATGACATGACACATGTCATGAATATGAGGGAGGTTTTATGCATGTTTATGACAACTGTCATTAAGTGTCATTCGCTCAATTATGTCATTTTTAATGCAAAGATGACACTGTTTGAGATGTCTGTGTTATGACAACTTGACATAAACCAATACATCATAACGTGTCAGTGTCTTTGTCATGACAACTTGACATTACCAAGACAACATAACCTGTCATAAACATGACATATAGCAGATTAATTATCAAACTTAAGAAACTACTTAGCTTTATGGGTTAACATTACATTACATTATTTTGGTAACACTTTAGTATAGGGAACACATATAAACTGTTAACTATGACTTTTCCCTCAATAAATTCAGAATTTACTGCTTATTAATTAAGTAATTAAGTTTATGTATTGGGTAGGATTAAGAATGTAGAATAAGGTCATGCAGAATAAAGCATTAATATGTGCTTAATAAGTACTAATAAATAGCCAATATTCTAGTAATATACATGCTAATAAGCAACTAGTTAAAAGACCCTAAAATAAAGTGTTACCATTATTTTATAACAGTGTCATCTTTTTTAAGAAATTTGAAATTGTCTATTATCTGACCTTCTGTT
>RJVU01080352.1:1840987-1864382 GCA_003731715.1 Anabarilius grahami | reverse complement strand
AAAAAAAAAAAAAAAAAAAAAACATTATTAAATGAAAACTATTCATGACACTGTTATAAAATTATTTGACAGAGTATTAACACTAATGACAACTTTATGACAAGTTCAATTTGTACCACTGACAAAAAAGTGATCAGAAAAATATTCATGACACTGTTATAATGGTCTCATGTCAAAACCAACCACATGACAGTTTAATGTAATGTTAACCCATAAAGCAAAATAATGTTAAGTTGTCATGACAAAGACACTGACAGGTTATGATGTATTGCACTGTAAAAAATATTCCGGAGTTTTTACAAAGTAATTTTGGCAGCTGTGGTTGCCAGAATAATTTTGTAAAAAATACAGAAAAACTGTAAACACATTTACAGAACTGTAAATTTTACAGTATAAAACTGTAATTTACAAACAAGAAAATTGGAATGTAAACCAGTAAATTCAACAATGCACACTACTACTAAAATCTGTTTTGTACTTTTAACACATACTGACAACCACCATAATAATGCAGGTGGTAAAAGAAAGAGGCACATGAAGAATCAGAGTTCATCACAAGTAGCTTTTCAAATAGCTGAAGTATATACTAATATAAAGAATGTGCAAAGAGTCATTCATGCAAACACGAAACACCATCATGTTAACCCACAACACTTACATAATACAATAAACATTCTGTTAAACAACAGAAGATGTAACGTAAAACCCTTATGTACATAACTGATAACAAAAACTATTAAGAAACATGATTTTTTAAACAAAATACTTTCAAATGTGGAGTGTCACACAGTGAATTGTGGGAATATCAGTTTACAGTTTTTGGCTGTAAGTTATACATTGATTTGTTCTACTTTACGTCTAAAAATGGTCAAATTTACAGCATTTTACTGTGAAAATTACATAAAATGTCTGGTAAGAGCTTTTACAGTTTTTCCCTGTATAGTACGGGAACTTGCTGTTAACCTATTTACAATTTTTATCCATAGCGTTTTTACAATATTTTACCATTAAAATCACATTCATTTTTTACAGTGTGGTTTATGTCAAGTTGTCATAACACAGACATCTCAAACAGTGTCATCTTTGCATTAAAAATGACATAATTGAGCGAATGACACTTAATGACAGTTGTCATAAACATGCATAAAACCTCCCTCATATTCATGACATGTGTCATGTCATGATTATGAAGGTGTCATGTCAGTCTTATGCACACCCCTTCAAGTAAAGTGTAACTGGTTATAATCATGCCTAAAACCCACAAAGAAAAAACATGGTGTATGATACTTGATTACCTTATAAAAATATACCAGCAGTGATAAATGTAATTTATCCTTCACTAACAGCCATGATCATTTTTCTATGCGTATCAATAACAGTGGCCTGAAATGGATAATGAAGCACTAACCCTGTTCTGTTCTGAACCATCAGAATTTTTTTAGGTATTTCTCAGATGCGCTTGACCATATCGTAGCCTCCTGGGACCCAGAAAAAAAAGTTTTTGAATTTGATATTTTGTTTCACATCATTACCATTGTTTAGAGCATAAGAAAAAAATGGAAAAATAACATTTTTGAAAAATTATATTTTATTCATATGTTATGCCTCTGTAGTGGACACCAGGACTAAGTTTTTTAAAAAATAAAATGACAATAAATTACATTTATAGGCAAAAACAATGGAATGTTATTTTAGTCACCAATCAATATTTATGTTTCAGGATTTTTTTTTAACAAAATTTTGTTTAAAGATGATTCTCAACTATGTTTTGAAAGATAGAACGGAACGGAATATACCATTTTACTTTATGCAATATGTGGGAAAAATAGTCATACATGAATTTTCCCATTTAATACAATGTATCTATACACTGTATCTAATTTGCATATTAATGTGTTCTTGGAACAACGTAATGAAAAAAGAAGTGTAATAATGGGAGTATAATTGGCAAGATTTTCATAATAATATCTAATAATTAATAGGAATATTGATATATAATTTCTTTCCCTATTTACTTGTTGTGTCTCCTAAAATGCCTAATAAGCATGATTTAAGTCCTGTTGTCCTCTACAGTGGACATGTATGAAATCAATGCCCTGTTTTGTAACAGAAAGTCATATTTTGATTAGAAACCCCATAACATTTTCCTGAGATGTTGATTTATAACAAACAATTAAAAAAATAATCCAATTTAAATGATAATTACAAAATATGATCATATTTCCATAAGAGTGCTACATTTGATCACTAAATTAATGTCAGTCATTTTTACAAACATTTGGCATCTCTAAAAAGCCTTGAACGTACTCTTTACAGGATATGCAGACTTAAAACTGTGACATATGAGGTCAAAGAAATTCACTAAAATATAATGTCCACCACAGAGGACAAAAGTCTATTCCCGGGTCCCAGGAGGATAGGGCAGTACTCAAGATGCGATAAAACTAATGACTGCACCACATCTTTTAAAACTAAAGCTGGAATAAATGCAGAACATTTCCTGGCCACTTCTATACCTTTTCCCATAATGCTTACTCTATATGTTCTGACCAGGACAGCCTATTGTCAAGTTTCACACCCAACAACTTTACATTTGTTACTTGTTCCACTGGCATCCCATCAATAAATAAAAATTCAAGTCAGCAACCTTAGTAATATTATTTTTATAACTAAAAATGATACATTTAGCTAAAAAACATTTACAGTTGTTAGTTTCACTCAAACCACCCTTGTTCACATTACTTAAAAAATTCATGTAACTATATAAACTTAATTTAACTGCATTGTTTCTACTAAAAATGAGTATTGTCAGCTTTACTAATAAGTGTTTGTTCAGTCAACATCGCTGAGTGAAACTCACAAATTAATGTTGACATAAATAACTAGGCAGTGGATCCGTAGTTCCCAGCATACTTTGCAAGGGACTGCATTAGGAGAGTAAATTTAGGGATTAAAGTGTTATTTCATGTGTTTTTCAGAAAAGGGAAAGATGTTGTTAGTTTATGTTAGTGTTTAATGTTCATTTATGTTGGACATTTAAAGGAGTTTCTGTAATGTTTGTGAATTTTGTGGTTACCATTATGCAGAAGTTTAGGCTGTGTGCACAGAGTATGTTTGGAATTCCTGCAATTAGTAAATCCAACAATTCATTTTTGAGTGTATATTTAAAATTAATTGATTAATTCAAACCCACTTAGTAATTGTTTGCAGTTCATCACTTAAGTTTTTCNGTTAGTTTATGTTAGTGTTTAATGTTCATTTATGTTGGACATTTAAAGGAGTTTCTGTAATGTTTGTGAATTTTGTGGTTACCATTATGCAGAAGTTTAGGCTGTGTGCACAGAGTATGTTTGGAATTCCTGCTCTCAATTCAATTGAGTTTATTCAACGCGTTATATTTTGAGTGCATTTTGTAGAGCAAATAGTTCATTTAATGAGGTAAATTAAGTCAATAAATGTGTTCACCTTACGTAATAAACATAACATTATTAATTAAACTGCACATATTAATATTATGTAGCAGTGACAAATTCAAATGAGTTGTATTTACTCAAAGAAATTTTGTCAGCTTTACTTGAATTTATTTTGTTCATACAACTAAATTGTTATTTGTTCAAATTACTCAATATAGTTGCGTGGAACCACTTGACCCTTCTTTTTTAAGTAAATCCAACAATTCATTTTTGAGTGTATATTTAAAATTAATTGATTAATTCAAACCCACTTAGTAATTGTTTGCAGTTCATCACTTAAGTTTTTCTGAAGTTCAGCTGATGTATGTGCTGCAGAAAACATCGTAGAATCATCTGCATACATAACTATATTAGCATTATCAACAACATATGGTAAATTATTTATGAAAATAGAAAACAATAATGGACCAAAACAACTACCTTGCACAATGTGTTTTTAGCGTCTGACAGAACCACTAATCAAACACCTATTATAAATATGACAGATTGGTTGAGAAACTGACTAGCCAGTATTTTTAGCAATTCAGCATCTAAATGATCAACTACACAAGATTTATCATCTGGAATTGAAAGCAATTCTGTTCTAATAGTTTGATCAACAGGACGTGTTTAGCCACTAGATGTCGCTACAGTTTGCATTTGCAATGTAGCTAATCTTTATTTGTCTAACCAGAATTCCTTCAGGGGTAAACCACAGGCAATTAGTGTTGTTATGTTCAGCTGTTTAGGTTGTTCATCATTTATGTAAGAATAAATATTGTGAAGGTCACTATGGAAGCTGTTATGAGGAACTTCCATAGTCTACAACTCATTTTAAGGGAATGCCCCTGAACTGAAGCCAGTTGGGAACACCCTTGTGTTTTTTCTGCTCCTTCAAAGTTTCTATTTTCCTCTTACGTATAAAGTTTCTAACTACACTAAAAGGGATAGTTCACCCAGAAATGAAAATACTGCAATCACACCCTCATGTGGTTACAAAACTCCATGACTTTCTTTCTTCTGTGGAACACAAACACACACACACACACACACACAGAGAGAGAGAGAGAGAGAAGAGAAGATAAGATATTTTCACTAATTAAGCAAAAGATTCATCTATCTTGTACATTATGCATTTCTTTTCTTTTTTTTTTTCTGTAGAATGTAAACATGTCTGTATGGGTACATATGCAAAATGATTGCTATGATACCACTATAACAAGAGAAGCTGATGTGGAAAATCTGGCCTCATGCTAAAATCATGTGGTGTTTCTTGTCCAGACAGAGATGGAACATCTGAGTTTCCTGGAGGATGAGGGTGGTTATTGTGAGTCACTGTAATAATTCTTTAAGGAAAAAGGAAATTTGGAAGTATTTACTGCCACTAAGCTATAGGTATCATTAAGTGAATTAACTACTTAATTACAGCGGTGGTCAGAATTATTGGCATCTTTGGTAAATATGAACAAAGATGGCTGTGAAAATAAATCTGCATTTTTAATCCTTTTGATCTTGCTTAAAAAAATAAAAATCACAAAAATTGAACCTTTCGTTGAAGTGAAAGAACTGAAAATGTGGGCAAAATCTCTTTATGATCTCTTTTTTTCCCAAAAAAACACGGCCACAATTTAATGGCACCCTTTTATTCAATCCTTTTTGCAACCTCCTTTTGCCAAGATGACATCTCTGAGTCTTCTTCTATAGTGCCTGATGAGTTTGGAGAACAACAAGAGATAACAGACCATTCTTTCATACAGAATCTCTCCAGATCCTTCGGATTCTGATTCACGTCAGGGGACTGGGATGGCAGAACCTTACTTCTGTGCTGCTCAGTGACACATTTTTGTGTTGATTTTGATGTTTGTTTTGGATCATTGTACTGATGGAAGATCCAACCACAGCCCATTATAAGATTTATAGCAGAGGCCATAAGGTTTAGATTTTTTATCTGTTACTTTATAGAATCCATGATGCCATGTATCTCAACAAGACTTCTGGCAGAAAAACAGGCCCACAGCATAGCATTATATTTAACCGAGGGCATGGTGCACTTTTTATCCATGTGTGCACCAAACCCATCTGGAGTGTTTGCTGCCAAAAAGCTCTTTTTTTTAGTTTCATCTGACCACAGAACCCAGCCCAGTTTGAAGTTCCAGTCGTGTCTGACAACTGAATATGCTGGAGATTGTTTCTGGATGAGAGCAGAGTATCTTTCATGAAACCCTCCCAAACATATGGTGACATCACGTAAGCTTTCTGACCTGAGACTCAACTAAATTCTGAAATTCTCCAGATGTGATCCTTGGAGAGTCTTTGGCCACTCAAACTTTCCTCCTCACTGCGCATTAAGTCGATATTGATTGGAACTTCTTAATTATTGCCCTGATGGTGGCAAGGGGAATTTTCAATACTTCAGCTATTTTCTTACAACCACTTTCTATTTTGTGAAGCTCAAAAATCTTTTGCTGCACATCAGAACTATATTTTATGGTTTTACCTATTGTGATGGATGATTAAGGGAAATTTGGCCTTTGGAACAAGAAATCACGGTTGGACAATTTCATGTTCCAAAAAAATGTAAATATGAATGGGAATATACTGGGAATGAGATATTTTACTCATAAGAATTTCTAGAGGAGCCAATAATTGTGGCCCACTTTCAATTGTTTTACTTCCTTAAAAGGTTAGATTTTTGCAAAAAAAAAACAATTTGAATGAGAGATCAAAAGGATAAACAATGCAGATTTATTTTCACAGCCGTCTTTGATCATATTTACCAAGGATGCCAATAATTCTGACCACGACTGTATATACACTCTAAAAAATGGTTGGATCAAATATGGACAAACCCAACCAGAGGTTTACATTTTGACATTTTTAAAGTTTATGTACTTCCATTTAAATAATTTAACAAAGCCAAGATTGCTATGGAAAATTTCTGAGAAGAATTGTGTAAAAATGTAAATGACAAAATAATAATAATAATAGTAATAACCCTTCTGCTTTGAAAAGACTGGACGGCAATCATGAAATTAAAAAACATTTATTTTATTGACAGTCATGGATTTGATTTTCTATTCAGACTTATACATTTAAGTAACCTAATGGTGATACAATGTATTTAATTGTAAATATTTTCCAGATATTTTATTTAATAAATAAAAAAATCAATAAGCATTGTGCTTGAGTAGAATAGTTTAATTTGCTTTGCATTATTTCTTTGAACAGAGAAATGAGTTGTTTCATATAAACAATTAAATATTTACGTCAACGGAACGACAAATAATTAAAAGCTTGTGTTCACACAATTATCTGTAAAAGGTAAACAGTGATGTCACAAAATATTTTTCAATGAAATAATTTGTACAATGAAATGTATAAATATAAACCTATATGTGGTGGATTATATAATACTTTATATTTGGTACATTAAGTATAATTAGCTTAAAGACTTCAGCTATCAGATCAACAGAAGACAACGTTTATGTATTGCCAGATTACCATCAAAATGCCTCAGTTGTGCATTTTTTCATGAAAGTGCTTGTAATGTAAAGTTTATGCTCCAAGTTGTTACTATTACATCAATAACAACATGAATTTTCATTCATCTAAATGTCTGATTATTGCAACTGTGATTAAGAGGTGCTCTGTTTAAGTGAGCTTTAAAGGGATAGTTCACCCAAAAATGAAATTCTGTCATCATTTACTCACTCTCAGGTTGTTCCAAACCTGTATGAGTTTCTTTCTTCTGCTGAACACTTTTATTTTTATTTTTGGGTGAACTATCCCTTTAATGTAAAACACACACTAAATACTACAATAAACATTCAAACATTTCTAGTCTTTTCTGTGCAATCCACTGCAGAGACTGTTTGAGACATAGAGTCACATCTTTCACTATTGGCCACAGATGTGTTAAGTAAAACTGTCCTTGTGACATTGGAGCAGCTGTTAGGTGTGCTTAGTGCTGGTTTCTAAAGGGAACGTGTTGACCCAACTCTGCGTGCGAGCCAGACACTGCTCCCAGCTGTAGAGCGGTCGGTATTGAAAGTGACGAAACGCTTTGTCTGTGCAGACAGTGAAGGATGTGCAGGCCACAGCGAGTGTGTATCCATTGAGCAATGGTGTGTAGTTGTAGAACGGCTTGAGGAGCCAGCGAAGCAGGTCGTTCATCCACGCTATGAACCACAGCACCCACACTGGCACGTGCAATGGGCGAAAGTTGAAGGCTGACAGGAACTGCATGTTGAATTCTTCGTAGCTCTTGTATGGTGAATCATCGTAGCAGAAATAAAATTCCCCACCAAGCCGATCAGGATGTTCCTGCAGAGCACGTGCTGCTAACAGGTGCATCCAGGCAACATTACCTGCGTGCGCAAAAACACATCCGAGGTAATTGAGAGATTACACAAGCAACTTATTTATTGCATTTTTTAAAGCCATTATCTATAAATACACCAATCAGGCATAACATTATGAGCACTGCCAGGTGAAGTGAATAACACTTGATTATCTCTTCATCGCGGCACCTGTTAGTGGGTGGGATATATTAGGCAGCAAGTAAACATTTTGTCCTCAAAGTTGATGTGTTAGAAGCAGGAAACATGTGGGGTGTTCCCGGTCTGCAGTGGTCAGTATCTATCAAAAGTGGTCCAAGGAAGGAACAGTGGTGAACCGGCGACAGGGTCATGGGCGGCCAAGGCTCACTGATGCACGTGGGGAGCGAAGGCTGGCCCTGTAGCTCAAATAGCTCAAGAAGTTAAAGGGATAGTTCACCTAAAAATAAAAATTTCAGTCATAATTTACTCACCCTCAAGTTGTTCCAAACCTGTATGAATTTCTTTCTTATGTTGAACACAAAGGAACACATTCTGAAGAATGTTGGTATCCAAACATTTGTTGGACCCCATTGACTTCCATAGTATTATTTTTCCTACTATAGCAGTCAATGGGGTCCAACAACTGTTTGGATACCAACATTCTATAAAGTTTCTTCCTTTGTGATCAACATAAGAAAAAAATTCATACAGGTTTGGAACAACATTAGAGTTTGTATATGATGACACAATGTTCATTTTTGGGTGAACTATCCCTTTAGTGCAGGTTCTGATAGAAAGGTGTCAGAACACACAGTGCATCACAGTTTGTTGCGTATGAGGCTGCATAGCTGCAGACCAGTCAGTGTGCCCATGCTGACCCCTATCCACCGCCGAAAGTGCCAACAGTGGGCATGTGAGCATCAGAACTGGATCACGGAGCAATGGAAGAAGGTGGCCTGGTCTGATGAACACATGCACCAAGATGCACTATGGGAAGAAGGCAAGCTGGCGGAGGCAGTGTGATGCTTTGGGCAATGTTCTGCTGGGAAACCTTGGGTCCTGCCATCCTTGTGGATGTTACTTTGACACGTACCACCTATCTAAGCATTGCTGCAGACAATGTACACCCTTTCATGGAAACGGTATTCCCTGGTGGCTGTGGCCTCTTTCAGCAGGATAATGTGCCCTGACACAAAGCAAAAATGGTTCAAGAATGGCTTGAGGAGCACAACAACGAGTTTAAAGAGTTGATTTGGCCTCCAAATTCCCCAGATCTCAATCTTATCGAGCATCTGTGGGATGTGCTGAACAAACAACTCCGATCCATGGAGGCCCCACCTCACAACTTACAGGACTTAAAGGATCTGCTGCTAACATCTTGGCTAACATCACATTTTTCCTACTCATTTAATACACTCAAGAGTTCTGGGGGGAACACAGAAAATTTCAGAGAAAAATTGTCTAAAATAAATTCTATTATATCAAATAAAATAAAGTTAAAATGTACTAAATTAGACATTATTTCATTCTGCTTTCTAAAGACTGGATAAAAACCATGAGATTTATCACTATTAACATTCTATTGACAGCAATGGTTTGCTTTACTTATGGTATATATTCCAGGTTTATACAACTAAAAGTAATCTATCTAAAAGTATCTAAAATATATAGCAGCCTTTTTAGGAGGAGAATCATCATAATTGGATCCGTGGCATCAAAATGTTTGTAAATCTCTTCATAGACTGGCGGACAGATTTGCTCAGATTAAAAAAAGGGAGTGTATAAAGTGATATCAAATCAATCAAAATTCTATAAAAAACCTTTTGAAGCCATTTTCTACTATTGCCATGGTTACTGTGTTCACAGTAAAACAGAATTGTCAAACACAGAAGCAAGAGTCTGACGGTTAACCTGCATAGACCCGTCCGTGTTCCGTGTCCCGTGGAACTCCCCTGATCACCCAACCACCTGTACGGACCCCGTTCAGGTAGAAGTCCTTCATGAGCTGATGTTGTTCCCCATAGATCCCTGTTGGCCGCAGACAGCATGTGTAGAGAATGTTCCCTCCCTTTACCTAATCATGGAGTAAGTGGGAGAAAGTAATTAATTTTTTGCAGCAGAAAAGCAAACAGATTGCATTCCTAAATAAATCACTCAGATGCAGAACACACACCAACAATGTTATGAAGGCTTAGTGTTTTGAAATGCCAGTAAACACATAGCACGCTGAAACACCAAGAGCAAAGGCGTGATTATAACAA
Source organism: Anabarilius grahami (assembly GCA_003731715.1). Taxonomy (NCBI): domain Eukaryota; kingdom Metazoa; phylum Chordata; class Actinopteri; order Cypriniformes; family Xenocyprididae; genus Anabarilius; species Anabarilius grahami. Next base: position 1,854,350 of record RJVU01080352.1, on the reverse strand, counting down.
ATCATACATGGTTATTTGAGGATTCCAGCATGAGTGCTATGTGATGTGTGTTCCCCTTGGGTTTAGGAGGGTGCAGTATTGTGCAAAGTTGAAAATTAGCAACTAGAACAATGAAAATGAGAAGAGTTTCAATTCCCTCAAAATGTTAGTAAATTTTAATAAAGTAAAACTTGCTGTTAAATGTTTTGGGTGATATTTCTACATCCCTCCTGAATATAAAATATGTAAAAGCTTATGTAGAAAACGTACGTTAAAAAAGAATACAATAATTATTTTTAAAATGACATTAATTATGCAAACATGTGCAAATAATGGAACAGCAATTTAATCTAACTTCCAACATGTGAATTAAAGATAGGAAATTGCCTTAAAAAACAAGAGAAAGTTGTTTCCATTTATTAATGAGACTGTGTGTTTGTAAATGGCGATTGTGATTGAACACTAGAAATAGAAAAGCCAAGGTCATTGTGTGATTGTTGTACTCTGCTGGATTGTGTAGCACCTTTGTGCCATTGGCTCCCAGCACCATTTTCTCAGCAGCAGCTTTGGTCTTCGGGTAGGGCATCTCATGGAATATGTTATACGGAGTATCCTCATTCCCCCTGTGTCAAGGAAGAAGAACACAAAGAGTTAAAGTCAGAGCAAAATTAAAAGGTTGTTAAGTAACAGGTAGCAGAGCTACTAATACACAGGCATTAGGTTGAAGCCTCAACTTGGTCTGTAACTAAAATGATATGGGACACCCCAACCAAAACTGTTAAATTATTACACCAAACTCATACCCATAGGCCAATTCTCAAAGGGTTTTGTTGGATCAGTGTGTTACCCCTGTTGGCATCTGTTGGCGTTGGTCAGGGTTTGTTTTCCCCTCAATTAACATGTTCAATCAGTGTTTGTTGGTGTTTGTTGGGGCAGTGTGAACATGACAGTTACTTTTCATAAAATTCTAAATCCAACAGCCAACTTGTTTGTTGGCGTTTGTCTGTGCGGTGTGAATTGGCCTTTAGTACACCCTCTCTGAATGAATAGACAGATCAGCTTGCACAGATGGAATGTGTGTGCAAGACAAAATGATGCTACATCCTAAGGATGGATGAAACATCACTGTGTCCGTCTGTCATTGCAGAGTGAGTGTTGCACATACAAAATTACATTGGCTGGTGTGTTGAGCATCAATAGTGTAATACTTAGTTTATAATCAGAATATAGACAAATAGTCAGGCAAAGCATTGATTTAGTTATTCAAACGTAAGACGACATAAAAATATAAATAACAAAGACGTACCTCAGTGTTCCTAAATTAAATTTGAAATTAAATTCATCAGTTTTAAAACTTTCGTGTGATTTTTTTTAAAAAATATTTATTGTGCACTTTAGTTAAATTTATTGAATTAAATGTGAGTTTTCACAAATGTACCAAAATCATTGAGCTTGTGCTGCACTGTCAGCTTCAGTCAGTGTTTACAAAGGGAAAGCGCTTTGCTCGCTTTCTGTGTCATTCATTCACAAGAAAAGTTATTGTTTTTCATGAGATTTTGTGAGTACTTCATACTTCACATTGACAAAATGTATTTTTAAACCTATAGTTATTTTATATAATGTTTAATATTTATTCAAAAGCGAAAAAAACTATTGCAGGAAACTGATACTGATATATGCGCAAATAAATGCTACTCTGTCGCCACCTGCTGTTTATAGTGGTATTTAATGTCTTTTTTATTTTTAAATAAGTGTTTTCTATCAAATGTTGGATTTCCTACATTTCGAATCGTTTGGTTTGTACAAATGGGGACAATCCCAGAAGGATGAACAAATAATGTTTGTGGTCATCACATTAAAAATAACATTTGAAGTGCTGGAAAACAATGCATGTGCATGTCTAATTGCAGACACGGCATTTCTTAAACGATCACAATAGCCACGGTCCAAATTCTTGGCAAATTAGGTACATGTGATAACTGCATTAAAATATGAATATAACATAAAAAAAAAAATCAACGACTGATGGTTTTGCGTCGATGTACAGCGAGTACAGAATGAACAGCTAACAGTTCACCGGAAATGCCCAAGCTTGCTTAATGACAACCAGGAAATTGTTTGTTGCATTTTAGCATTTAATATACTGTAATGTGAGAGAAGCACAGATATTACAACACAGTTCTTTTCAGAGTGTGGCCTAATACTGTTTTCCAAATATGTTGTGATATTTGTTTTGGCATTCTTGTATGAATAGTTGGCTATGGCAGCTCATACTTTCCAGCAACAACATTTATTATTTTCATGACCTTAGAACGGCATTTCCCATGGCAAACAACTGATATTTAACAACATTAAATAGCAAAACACACCACAGGCACCACGGAGGGGGAGGGGGAGGAGAGAGATATAGGGGCGCCATGTAATTGCTGAATTATCTTGTTGCTTTTAAATAATCAAAATGCTGTGTGAATGTGTGCGTGTTTGAATGAAATACATCTCGTGTTTTTATGTGTGTGTTAGTCACTCGGGAAAATGTTAATGTTTCTAGCACGTGGCAGTAATTTAAAGGTTTCAAGGGTTCCTCTATGGTGTTTTTTTTTTATTTGAAACTGTTGGCAAAACTTGTTGCACAACGAAATATGAAACCACTTAAAAGTCATCCTAAAGTTGTCAGTTGGATCACTGATACTGACTGCATGAGTAATTTCTCTTTGAGTTTGGTTGATTACTAGGCCAAACCATGATCTATGGAGCATTCAAAAACTTGTACACATCCTCCGCCCCTCGCATTTGAGTTTTTTTTACATATTGTGGCTAAATATATTGTGTTTATGGCACTCTCAGCTCACATTTAAACATGTTTACAAGCAGAATTCATGAGTTTCCTGCAAAATCAACATAGACCATGTGGAGAAAAAAAACATAAGATTCCATCTGGACTGACTGATTGCAGAGCTTGTAATTGCTACTTTAGACATCCTAACATTAACATGATACACAACAACACAACCACAAGTGTTTTGAGACATGCAAGCATCACTTGCATCAGATGACAAGCAGAAAAACAGCATTGGCAGAAATATATTAAATAATGTTAAGATAGTGGAAATAGCATTCCCAGTCTGTCTATCACGACTGTGGCCTGTAATTTTTCAGCTTGACAGATTCAAGATGGAATGTTGAGAACCTTGTTGAATTCCGATGCCATTCCAGAATGCATTCAGCATGTGCAAACCCTTCCACTCCTTCAGTCTCCCAGACATTCTCTTAAACTCTGTTTGTTTTAGTGAATATTTTTAATCTGAACACACAGCACTATGTTAACACATTACTATGTAATATCTTCTTACATATATGTATATAAAAAAGCTATTTAAATAAATACACTTACCTGATGAATGTATCTCCTTTTACATTTGGACCAACCACCTCCATGGAGCTTGTATAGATCAAATACTGAATACCGTTTTCTACACAGGCATTTAATACATTCTCCGTCCCTGATGAAGAACAGCATCCAGAAAGAAAAAGCATTAAATAAAAATATATGACAACAGCTAAAGGGTGAAGAAAAAAGGAACACTACTGTTGTACTAAAACAAATGAAGGACTTAAAACAAAGCTGTTTGTGTTGCTTCAGCTGATATTAATGAGACGTGTTAAGCTTGGAACTGATGACACAATCCCTAAATTCCAAGTAATGCTTTCAAGCACCTGAAAACACTGGATAGCCTGGATGAGAAACCCATCTGCTATGTAAATGATTTCTGAAGTATCAGATATCGAGTGACAAGTGGAAAAACAAAGCTAAACAGTTGTGCAGATAGCTTTTAAGTATCCAGCCCTTCATTGGTATTCAAAGAGGAGATTTCTGGGAAATCAAGGTGGAATAGATGTTAGAGCAAAGGAACAAATGATATGGATCAAAACCAAAGGAAAATTCCAGTATGATAGGACATTCATCATCTCTTGCTTCTGTTTTTTTCTGTATCCTCTGGGTTTCTCTGTATCTATCTGTGCTATACTGACACAGGCCTAAACACATGTTAGGAACACTTACCCACAAACAGTCAAAATTAAAAACAGGCTGACGAATAAGTGTAAAACCATGAAATAAGAACATCGTATTTGTGATAATATAGACATGTATTCACTCATGTAGATGGAGATGCTGAATGCATTTCCAACATCAGACATCTTTATGTAGATGTTTGTAAATGGAGAGTTTGGTCTTTCTGATGAGTTTAACGAGATGTATCTGCATGCGCTCTATTTCTCATCAAGCCACATGATCTGTCCAGCCTAGCATGAGCGTTTATTGTACAAGAGCTGAAGACTGTTGCTAAAAAAGCACATGATCTGATTCTATTATGCTCACTTCATCATATTCAGAATGCGAAAGATGCGAATCAGAACGATGCAAATTTCGGCTTTGTGTGTGAGAGTAAATGATGCATTTCCGGACAAAACCGATCGTAAAACTTTAATGTTACTGGAAATGTCACCAAAGGAAAACTGTGGGAGAAACCAAAACTTACACCTACTGATACTTACTCAAAAACAAAAAACCAAACAAACAAGAGAGAAGAAAAAAAACTACCGTTCAAAAGTTGGGGTCTAAAAGTTTTTTTTTTTTTTTTACGAATACTTACTCACTAAATTTGCATAATATGAAAAGTGACAGAAAAGACTTACATTGTTACAAAAGAAAATCTATCACCGTTTCCACAAAAAAAATAAGCAGCACAACTGATTTCAGCATTGAAAGTAATAGGAAAGTGATTCTTGAATATCAAATCAGCATATTAGATGACTGACACATGATGCTTCATGATTTCTGAAGGATCATATGACAATGAAGACTGAAGTAATGATGCTGCAGCTTTGCCATCACAAGAATAAATGACATTTGAAAATATATTCAATTTAAAACACAGTAAATGCACAGTATATTCAATTTTAAAATACAGTACTGTGCAAAAGGCTTAGGCCACCACCAGCTTTGTTGTTTTAGGAATGTTTTAATGACCATCCATATTTATTTTTGAGTCTCTTTATTACGATACAAACAGAAAATACAGGAAAAATGTACACAAAATGTAAAAACAAATTCTGAACAAAATTGTATTTTTAAAACAAAAATCAGTATTTAGTGTGACCTCCTGGACTTCTTCCAGTTTCCCAAAGAAGAAACTCTGAGAAACGTCTCATCAGATTTTGAAAGTTTACTTGAACTTACAGTCCTTTTCCGTTCCATTTAGGTTTAAGAGAGCCAGTTTCCTGCTATTGCTCAAGTGTAATGGGAGGACAATAAACACTTGCCATTTTAGCCTATAAGTGCTGTTTGTTCAGATTTTTTTTTCTGCTTTTTTTAATACTGCATACAAATTTACTATATTTTTTGGTTATATTCTAATAAAGAGACTGAGAAATAATTATATATGGCCATTATATCATTGTTAAAACAACATCTAATGGTGGCCTAAGACTTTTACCCAGTACTGTATATATTTAAAATGTAATATTATTTCAAAATATTACTATACTTTTCTACTATAAATTATTATTATTACTTTTTACTATATTTTTTATCAAATAAATGCAGCCTTGGTTAACATAAGAGACATTACAGACCCTACACAATGAAAAGTATAGTTCATCTTTAAAGTAGGCAACATTCAGTGTTTTCTTAGCTGACTCCTAAACCCTTTCAAAGTGCAAAACATTGACATAACTTCTACAGTGAAGTCATTGCTATCTATCTCCTTTTGTTCCTCAATATTATTCTTCGCTCACCTTGTACATTGACGGCATAGATGGCCTTATCAGGGACTTTATACCACACATCAACCAAACTAGCCGCGTGGATAACCAGGTCTGCTCCCTGAAAGGCATCACGCACGCTCCCGTAATCTGTTATATCCCCCTGCACCACCACCACCTTCACATGCTCTGCGAATAAAAGAGAAAGAGATAGGATACCTTGTTAAAGAGCAAATAGGTTGTTAGTGTTTTGATATGCATGCATGAATGTCTATATATAAAAAAGGCATTTTATCTAGATTTTGCTTTTTCTTTCACAAATCAACCTGATCTCACTGGAAAATTTAACTATGTTACGAGGAGATGATTTCGTATGAATTAGCATGATGTAAATCCTACAAAAACTAGGGGTGGAGCGGTTCAGATTAGTCACGGTTTGGTTTGTATCACAGTTTTAGTGTCACGGTTTCGGTACAGTTCGGTATGTGCTATGTTCAGTAAGAAATAGGACAATTGTCAAATAAAGATAAAGAAAATAAAAACAAATAATCTAACTACAAGAAACAGCACAAATAAATAAAAGAGAGCTAAGATACAAATAAAATAAACAATGCTTTACAGGTTTTTCAGGTATCTAAGAGCTTTCAGGTGCAGAAATTGAATAAAGCAATCAAATATAAAATAACACTTCATATAAACTTCTTTGAATAATTAAATAAAGTTGAAACATTATTGAAGTTACAAAAGATATTCAGTCAAGAGTGATTTCTTCGTCCTTTGTCGTTTGATTAACATTAAAACACACAAAGCAGGAATATTAGACTGCTGTCCCTTTAAGACATAATTCAAAGATCCAGTTTTTCTCCTAAGACATAACCTACTATGTTTGTTAGGATACTCGCTAAGATGGGCATGTTGACATAATTTTTGTGTGAATTTGTCCGTTCAGGTGCAAGACTTGAAAGAGAAGCGCGTGCCGAACCGAGGGTGAAGAACCGAACGGTTCGATTTTTAACAGCGAACTGTTCCACCCCTAACAAAAACTTACAATTATTAGGAAAAAAAGCAAGCTCGAAGATTCACCTCTAACCCCAAACATAAACACCCATCACTGGGATTGTACAAAATCATACGAATGTAAAATAGTTATGAATTGCCATGAGATGGTAGTGCAAATAGGCAGCTGAGGACTGATGCGGCTACCAGTACATACAATACAAATATTTTTGGCAGCACTTTATTCTACAGTGTCATTGTTACATAAGTTATATTTATTTACTGCAGTAATAACAGTAAATTATGCATTATTACACACAATTAACCCTAACCAAACCCTACTCCTAACTCTAACCCAGTAGTAAGAACATGTTGTTAATTAATATTAGCCTACTCAGAACTTAAATGTATAATAACACTGTAACAAGGACACCTTAAAATAAAGTGTAACCAATATGTTTATACAATAAAAAGATTTCTATAGTACTACTAGAGCCTACTGACATTTCTGTTTCACTCCTGAAGGTCGTAGCAAATAAAGTGTGTACGTGCGTCATGTATTCCAGTGAATGAGGGAGTGTGTGGGCATCCTATTATCTTAGGAAGCTTCCTGATGTCATTTTTAGGATCATGAGTTATATTCTTGATTACAATGACACAATTATCGAGTACAGGAAATAAACAATAAACACTATCTGTCTGGTGGAAGTAACACAATGCATCTTGGTAAACAACATGCATTGTTTCATTTCTCACTCGCAGCAATTTTTTCTAACAATAAACAGCCGTTCATAACTGTTCTGCAAAGATCTGGTTCTGCTGTAGCATCTTTCTGACATCTGAAGTTTCCAGATGCTTTTGCAATTATGCATTTAACATCTACAAAAAATGACAAACTCTTTAGCCGCTCCACAATACAAACAATAATTTCTGTGACTTGAACACCCTGTATTTGCTGCTGTGCCATGCAAAGATGTTCAAATAAACATGACGGTTGCACTTTATTTTACATTACGTGCACTTACATGTACTTACAGTGTACTTAAGAAAGCACTGCGTAATATAAGGTAACTACATGGGCTAAAGTTATGTTTAGGGGTAGGTTTAGAGTTAATAGTTATTACCCAGTTATTGTAATTACGATAATAAGTACCTAGTATGCACATACGGAACAGGACAGTGAAATAAAGTGTCACCAACATGTCTCTAGTGTCCATTGCATCTGGTTGATGTTGATCAATTGAGCTTTATAATAAGACATTATAAAGTCTGCCTATGAACAAAATCTTTGCAAATAGTCACAAAGTTTATATAAATTTAGTCACATACAAAACTAGTTCACTGTGCAAGTAGGTCAATGTTCAGTTCTGATAACAAATGGTTATCTAGCCTCTTTCTGTTGCCATTTGCACTTTGACCACATGTTAAACTGTTGTCAATTCCAAGCATCTTTGTGGAAGTATGCCATCTTTCCCCCATTAGCCCCTGGGATAAAAACTAGCAAAATATGGGAGGAATCGAATACATTAAGGCAAGACAATGGACACTGTAATGTATGAGCTTGAGGAAAGAGCCAAGAAACTCTGGCTAATTGAAAACATTTGACACACAAATTAGAAGCAGCTAACCGAATTCAAAGTCCAACTTGCCTTGTGCATCTATTTCTTAGGCAGACGTTGAATAATGATATAGTCCAAAAGGACAATGTGCTTCAGCTAAGCAGAGCAAAACAATTAACAATTTCTCCATTTTAACACAATCAGTGGGGGTTAACCTGCTCTACAAAAGGATCTTATTCAGTGTATTCACCAGTGAATAAGATCCCTTTGTAGAGCAGGACATTAGATGGATGGAGCATCCTGGTGGTCATGGAGACATTGAGAAGAGGAAATTGGATTGGAGTGTCTGGTGTGGCTGTGGCCTGACCTCGACAACTGAACCAAGCCCAAATATACGTAACCAAAGCAAGGCTATATAATGAATGAACATTTCCATTTCCTCTGTCTTTTCAACGTTCTTTCCCGTTATTGAAGTCATAAAAAACAACAGATGTTTCCCCTGGGCACTTTCAGAAACTACACCCTATACTGTGCCCATCACGAATGTCAAAAACAGCCTATAAATTAGTACATTTTTTAAATTATGATCATCTAAAGAACGAATATACATAATTTCAATATTTAGAGATGTATATATTTTTCAAAAATATTTCCACTTGTCCCTGAGATTTGTGGCTTCATTTCCAACACAAACAGCAAATTGAACATAAATGTTTTCAGATGTTGTGTGTACTTGGTTATCAAGGTGTCAACAGTGTCAGTTTAAGATGAAATGTGATGCATGATGAAGCAAAGAAAGATCAAGGTAAATACTTGTGAATATAATATTCTTATTTAGCCTATTTGTCATTTTTCCAATTACAACTGCTTTAATTTTGTCAACGTATGCAACAATATATATATATAGGCTACTAGCTATGAAATATGCTCAGCAAGAGTCATTTTAATCCAAAAATGTTTAAAATTTCATTCCCATCATAGAATTATCAAACAAAATGCATAATTAGACAACTTCAAAAACATGACAATAATAACATAACCTAATATATATAGTTAATATGAAAACTTTTACAATATTTAAGCGAACGTAAGGAACGTTACCACGTAGGTATGTCGCAACTAAGCTGAGACACAACATAAACGTATATTCAACAAATTAGTATAAATCAATACTCAAACCATTGTGGGCACTAATAAGCTCGTAATGAATAGTTTGTTTCATCTAATTCTTACCTGTACTGTGACTTTGTAGACTTGGGAAAACGTTTTTATCAAAAAGCTTGATCTCCTTGATATTATCTTCTTTCTCCAGCAAAACTCTCAACAGGTGCTGCCCAAGAAAACCGCACCCTCCAGTTATCACATAAGTTAACTTCGATTTCTCATTAGACATATTATTACTCCGTTGCATCCTCTCCCGTTTTTGACTGAAGTGTTTTTCCGTCAGTGTTTACCGACGACAGTCAGTTGATATACTCTGCAAACGTAAAACAAGAAAAACGTCAAATTTAACAACAAGAAACGTACAACCTACAGTAGAGTAGTGTGAATGTGGTTGCTGGTTACATGAACTGCTCCAACCCTCCAGGAGCTCGTGTTAACACACTGCCCGCCCCTAAAATTGGATAGGCTCTCAAAGGAGCCAGAAGCTTAAACTGCACGCTGTTTTAACTGTGATTACAGTCCAAATGTCAAAACTGCTGTCATAATTATTAAAAAATAATTAAGTAATCCATGCAAATGTGAAATACTCAGGGAAAATGGTTTCATTTCACCTTAGAAGAAATCTGGGGAAAGACTTAAAGTGTTAAAGGGAAAATTCATCCATCATTTACCAAGCAGATCTCGACTAACATAGTAGGAAAAAATACTACGGCAGTCAATAGAGGGCGAGATCTGCTTGTTTACAAACATTCTTCCAAATAACTTCCTTTGTGTTTAGCAGAACAAAGAAATGTATACAGGTTTGGAACAACCTGATGGTGAGTAATGATGACAGAATTTTCATTTTTGGGTGAACTATCCCTTTAATTATTTGTATAGGCCTAATTATGAATGCAGCTACTATGACCTTAGTTTAATTGAGAGAGGGTATTAAATATCAGTACTTTTTCAAAAATGAATAATTTGTCACACCATGATGTGCACGACTGTTTAAAATGCAGGAGTGTAGTCAAAAGGGTGAGTGAAAATAATGGAAAAACTTTTAAGAAATGGTGATCGGTTAGCCCACTGGTGCTAATTATTTATTCGCCATTTGACTTTCATTAGTGTCATTTGTGCACGATCACTCATCCACTAACACTATTATGCCTTTTGTCTACTCTCTCAAATCTCGCGAGCTCAAATCAAGATATGAGTTCAGTCATGCAACCAAAGTTAAAATTTGAGTGATTCATGAAGAGTGATGTGGGCCAGACAAGACTGCACTGTAATTTGCTAAATCATAAAGTGTGTGAGTAGTTAAAAATTAACAATGATCGTAACTGTAATCACAAACCCAATTTACCATCAAGGACAGTGCCTTTTAGCTCATATCAAATACAGTGTAACCTTTGTGGTGGAAATTCACCAATAAAATTAAAGAGCTCAGTGGTAATTGGAAACATTTTATCTGACTCCAGATGCTTGCTGTCCTTGACTATAGAAAGTCAAGGACAGCAAGTTGCTTCTCACAGCATTTCCAGATTAGACTTGAAACAACAGAGCGAGAGAGAGAGAGAGAGAGAGAGAGAGAGAGAGAGAAAAGGCACCAAGTGTCTTCCACCAAGTGTGTGACAGAAAGAAGTGGCCAGTGCTCAGTAGTTATCTGAGGCCTTGCAGTTGAGAGATAACTTACAACATCTTCACACTTATCAGTCGAAACCTAACCCTCAAATGTATGCCATAACCTCTGTTGGGCAGCGACCTGATTGAAACCTTCAGTTCGTCCCCTTACAGTCTTAAACAGTTAACGCTTTTGAAACAATTACTTTTTACAAAAGTCCTCCTTCCCTAATCTCTCTGTCAGAAGCATCATATCTTAATAAACAATAAATGTAAAAAATCTGTTTTCAATACATACAATAAAAGTACTGTTTACACGCATATATGTCAAAAACAAATGATATCTTTCAATGATTAAAAAGTTATGTAAAGAAAATGTGTATGATTAACAAAACTGACATGTGACAACCAATGTGGAGAGAAAAGGGTGTGTTAGTGTTTAAACTTTATAAATCACACCAAATAACCCTACCAGCACTTTCAGTCGGGCACTAAAACATCTTCTGTTTGCATAATCTTCAGCGTTGCATGTGAAAAACTATACATGAAAGGAAATTTAAGCAAGAGAATTTGCGTAGCAAAACCATTTAGCAGTTATTACAAAACTGGGTTTTGTAATAACTACATCAGGTCTGACTACATCAGTCAACAGCTCCTGAAGGGTTTTTTTTTCACCCAAAACTGAAAATTATCTGTAAAATATAAGAAAATAATCTTTTGTTTCAAATCAGTGGTTCAGAGCACCATAATCGCATGATTTCAGTAAACGAGGCTTCATTACGTCATAAGTGTTTTGAAACTTCAATGGTTCATGTGACTTTGGCAGTTTGATACACGCTCCGAACCACTGATTCGAAACAAAAGATTCGTAAAGTTTCGAAGCTTCATGAAGCAGTGTTTGAATAAAGTTGCTATTTTGTTATTTTTGCCGCACAAAAAGTATTTTCGTCGCTTCATAATATTAAGGTTGAACCACTGTAGTCACATGAACTGTTAAATAGGTTTTTAGTAGCTTTCTGGGCATTGAAAAAGGGAGTGTTATTGCTGGCGATGCAGGCCTCACTGAGCCATCGGATTTCATCAAAAGTATCTTAATTTGTGTTCTATATTCTATTCTTAATTTGTATTCTATGACAGAATTTAAATTTTTGGGTGAACTAAGAACTGAAACATTATAAGCAAAAGAAGCTTTAGCACCTAATGGGCTGTTCTTTAAAATATATGTAAAAAAATAAATAAAATAATAAGACAAGCTCCTGAAAGAATGAGGCAACCCTGGCCTCAGGTTGAACAGCCCAAAATATACATACCAGCTTGCACATGTTAAGCAAAAGATGATTTTGAATAGCTGTTTTGAGATATAGCTTAAAAAACATCCTGTTTAAGGTGCAGGCTTGATGAATTAGCCTCATTTGATAGTTTGAGCTTGTCATATCAAATGAGCTATACTTCTTAATAAAGCATATACCAGTTTCATCTGACAGGTAGGTGTTCACACAGAGCTGCAAGCAGAAATAGAGGGGCATACATTGAAATATATATATAAGGCATCATTGGAATTTAATAGTTTTGGCTGTTTTGCATTCTTTTAGCAAATGTTTTAATTCACTAGTTCTGCAAATTAACAAGGAATCATTTTTTTATAAAGCTCCACAATGCACTGATGAACTGCAGTTATTTGTGCTTCTTCTCTGTCTTGTATTTTTCAGGTTAAATTAAATAAGCCGAATAAGATTATTGTGTTACATTACTGAAGTATTGGCTGCATGTCATGCGGCTTTAAAATAACATTACAGAAATTGAACTGACTGCATGTGGGTCAATGATGTGCGTCAGGGGACATGGTGTAGGAACACTCACAACGAGGAGATATGCAGGAATGCTGACTTTAATGACGAAACACACAGGAACCAGGGAATAAACAGGAGAACACCACATCCACAATAAACATAATACAAAGAAGAAAACTGACCGAGATTGAGGGTGAACACAAGGAATATATATACAAGTCAGAAAAAGGGGCAAACAAGGCTAATTAACAAGAGACACCTGGGACTAATGAACTCAAATCAGGGAAACCATAGAAACAAACTAGGGCGGGAAAACTGAGAACAAACAGTAGATGGCGGTAATGCTCTATTTAAGAATGCGAACCGCCAATAAAAACGAGAAAGAAGAAGAAGAACTGAGAACAAAGAACATGTGACAAGAGAAACAAGTGAAGTGAAGTGAAGTGACATGTGGCCAAGTATGGTGACCCATACTCGGAATTTGTGCTCTGCATTTAACCCATCCAAGTG
>RJVU01080352.1:1810676-1839093 GCA_003731715.1 Anabarilius grahami | reverse complement strand
CGGAAAAAAAAAAAAAAAAAAAAAAAAAAAAAAAAAAAAATCCTTAGAAGAACAAGAGGGCCCTCGCGCTAACTCGCTTGGGCCCTAACTATAAGTAAACTTACACTTATTCTAAGTGATTTCCACTATGTTGTTACCGTATGGCAACAAACCATAAAGTACCTTAAAGGGTTAGTTAACCCAAAAATACAGTGGTTCAATATTAATATTATAAAGCGACAAGAATATTTTTGGTGCGCCAAAAAAAACAAAATAACTACTTATTTAGTGATGGCCGATTTCAAAACACTGCTTCAGGAAGCTTCGGAGCGTTATGAATCTTTTGTGTCGAATCATGATTCGGCTCGCGTGTCAAACCGCCAAACTGCGGAAATCACGTGACTTTGGCGCTCCGAACCGCTGATTCGAACCGAAGATTCATAACGCTCCGAAGCTTCCTGAAGCAGTGTTTTGAAATTGGCCATCACTATTTAGGTCGTTATTGTTTTTTTGGCGCACCAAAAATATTTTCGTCACTTTATAATATTAATATTGAACCACTGTACTCACATGAACTGATTTAAATATGTTTTTAGTACATTAATGGATCTTGAGAGAGGAAATGTCATTGCTCCCTATGCAGGCCTCACTGAGCCATCGGACTTCAACAAAAATATCTTAATTTGTGTTCCGAAGATGAACGAAGGTCTTACAGGTGTGGAACGACATGAGGGTGAGTAATCAATGACAGAATTTTCTTTTTTGGGTGAACTAACCCTTTAAAATTTTATTTTTTTTCTCCATTTTTTTGGAGCCATTCTAGGAAAAGAAAAAGATTCAAATATTTTTTTCAATAGGTCTATCATAATGTGTGCGGTAAAATATTTCAAAACTTTTTTTGAAAGAAAGAATGACAACAACTTAAGATTTAACCTGTCACTTAACTATTCAAGACAAAAGTAGGCCTAAGCCAGGGGCGGAGCCAGACATTGTAAACATTCGGGGCTTAGCCCAAATCTATATTTTCCCAATGACATTTTAATTTTAACAGCTTTAGTGACATGAAAGAAGCTTTTTTCTAGTATTCTTGAGTAAAGTTCATAAAATGTACATGATTTGGCACTGTAATTTGTAAAAGTCTGTTAGGTGTACCTCCTCTAGGGGGGTCCGGGGGCATGCTCCCCCGGAAGAAAATTTAGTACATTTTAAGGTTAAATGCATTAATCTGGGGCACTTTGGAAGCAGCGCAGATAGACTGTATATATACTTAATCACTGTATTTTGCTGTTTTATAAAGGCACAAAGCCATATCATGGTTTCAATTTAGTTCGTTGGCAAAATACAACGTTAGAGACCATTTACATGTTTTAAATTTTCGGTTCATTATGAAACGGTGGCACCGGGTCATTAATGGGAAACACTGAATAAACGTTTAGCTGACAAATGTGCCAAAGTTGTATTATCAGCTGTTATATCATAACAAAAACCCTTCAACCGGACCGAACGAGATCTCGAGGCCTGCCGCTGCTCTGAGTGAGTGACAGGGGGCGTGGCTCTGTATTGAGTGAGTGACAGGGGGCGTGTCTGTGTACATCTGCGGTGTGCGTGAACGCGCTGTCAGAGAGAAGAGAGAGAAAACGCTACCGGTAACGCTGTATGTGTGGATAGTACTGTAGAAAAGCGGTATTGAACTGTTTAACATATTTTAATAGAGATATGTTTAGAAAAATGATATTTTGACAGCACTGTTAAGAAACCTCAAACCTGAAAGATTCGGGGCTTGACTCAAAACATTCGGGGCTGAAGCCCCGGCAAAATCGGCTGGCGCCGCCCCTGGCCTAAGCTATTTTAGTTAGCCTATTTTTGCTTGGATACACCATTTGACATTTTACATCTAACATTTAGTAGGAAATATCCAGAAAATGTATGAAACCAACATACAATATCAAACGAAACATGTTAAAAGATTTACTCTCATCATCTACATGTCATTGACCCATTTGATTTTATCGTAAGTTTCTTTTGTTTGCTTGCGGTGACATTTGAATTAGGCTACATTACTCGATGCGGCTCAACCTGACAGGGCTCTTGAAAGCATCATGGTCCAGATTCCTGACACCTGAAATGAATCACTATCCGCATTAGCTGTTCGCCACCGGTGACTCAGGAAACTTCCCGCAGATAAACCGGCTGCTTGTTTATTTCGGATCAGGTGTAAAGTTCAACTCCTTAGCAACGTTGCTTGACGTCATACCGACAAAGACTAATTATTTTGAAGGCCGCGTCCTCCGGATGTCGCGTTTGTCATTGAGCTGCTTCGTTTCAGTAAACTGTCCACCTACACTCCAAAGTCATAAAGAAATTGCAACAATATGCAATTTATAAGGGTATTGTTCTGAAATAAAAACATCCTTTATGACGTACGCGGCCGACAAATGCCATCCTTCGAAAAGAGACGTCATCGGGATGAATGGAATCTATCAGCGAATGAATGAATGAATTGTTTGAAACGACGTGTTCTGCGCTCTTTTATCCCAAAACCTGAACTCGAGCACGTCAACATGGAAACGCGCTCAGATTTCCTCTGCAGAATGAATGTGTACTGTTTCAGTCCGGTGGTATGGTGTTCCTGTAGAGTTTCCGCGAAACCTTATCCAGTCTCCTTTGTGTCCATGGCAAATGAGGTTATCGCAAAGTCAGATGATTGAAGCCGTCACTGGATGCTTTGTGTGGCGCAGCATCTCTCATCACTTCAGTTTAACAAGCAGCAGTGACACATTTCTTTATACAAATTGTGAACAATAAAAAACTATTTTAACCCAGAAGATACATTCTTAATCTGTTAACCCATTTTCTCTCTTCCTATTCTTATATCTTTGCTTCAACGTCTTGACAATAATGAATTTTAGCTACAGCCAAAAACACATTCTCTTAAGTAAAAATACACATATTCCAACTTTGAATTGACCCCCTTACCTCAGTAAATTCCATCATATTGTTCAATGAATCCAGTGAGCTCAAGTGAGCTGTTTCCTGTACGATTTTTGAGGAGGTGTGCACCTTCCTCTGCAAGCCACATGCTTCCGCCGTTACATTTAACAGCTCAAAAGAGGAACAAGGTGAAGCAGAGGAAGAGTGAGAGAGGGTACTGAAGACAAAGTGCCACTCAACCTTGGTCCATTCATCTGCTACTGCCTCTCTCAACAGAAGAAAAGATAATACTCTTCCAACTCAGACTGAAGGCTAATCCGGTCATGTCAGCATTTGGCTATGGACATCACGCCATGAGATTCCATTCCAATGCTGTCATTTTGACTCTCAGTGGGGTGATGTAATTGGATTATGAAAAAAAGAATGTACTGTCAGCTGAAATTAGTATCAACTACGATGTTGCAGAACTAGGTAACTTTGCCAAGGCAAGTATCTGTGTTTCACAATACAAAGTTGAACAATTATTTGGTTATTTTACTGCCAAAATGGGCCTTTATAATTGCTTATTTTTTCCTGTTTCATTTCCTCAGAGTTGGAGCCCCAGTAGTGCCCCTCTGCTCATGCCTGAATGTAACAAAGCCCTATAGGTCACATTTCATAAACTATAAATGTCTGATGTATCTCTATTTTAAGGGGTGCCGTGATCTACACATACATTCATGCTCTGAAAAGAGGGGAATGAAAAACTGAACAGCAATTATTTTTTAAAAAATATTTTAATGCACCATTAATAAAGGGTCCAACGCATTAATACAAGAGAAATATTGCAAATAATATTAAAACTTTAAATCAAATTAAAAGGAAAAAAACAACAAAACAAAAATAAGATAACTGAATGATAGGTATGTACAATTATTTTCTTGCAATGGGAAGTAGGAAAAGGATGAACATATTTACAGACTAGAACCAGTGTGTTTCTACGAGAAACAAACACCTCTACAATATTTACATGTAATTCTTTTCGACTTTTTTGTCCTTTTTTTTTTTTTTTTTTNNNTTTTTTTTTTTTATTATGGTTACACTTCAGTGGATCAGTTTTTACTGAAAGACTGCAATAAATCTACATATTTTACAGGTCTTCCTCTCAAAGGAACAGAGTGCTGGCAAAGCCCTCGGACAAAGTGGGAGGAAAAGTGAGCAAAGATGAAATGTCAACATGTCCATTTATGGCAGAGCAGAGAGAGAGAGAGAGATGACCAGTAATACGAAAGGACAGAACAGAAGAAACAAACACCCGTTTTAGTGAATCTTTGCACATGCACATCTTTCAGACTTGGGACATCAATTTTGTTGAAATATGCAAATATGCACACAAACTCTGATCTTTTAACTCTTAGAAAATGCGCTCTGTATGTGTGTATTTGTACATATTTGTGCAAACATGTTCTCCTTAGCAGAGAGGAGTTACTAGCCCCAAAGTAGAGTGCTTTATCTCAAAACACATGCCCCATTGCTCCACAATTTTTCAGTGGTCCACTAAAACATCAATGGCAAAAGAACTCAATGAATAATTCCATCCTTCTGCTAAAATATCAATGTGCATATATTTCAGCACACCAAAAAGACAACCTCATCTGTCCTGTCCTTACATTGCTAAAAAACTATGGATGAAAGGGGTATGACTTCATGTAAGTGGTGTTTTAAAATGATGGGAGGTACATGGTAACCTCTATAATAACTGTTGTTACAGTGCTGTACTGGCATTGTAACAACTAATTTATGAGAAATAATAAAATACAAGGTAACAACTTACAATACTATAAATTTTAAAGATACAGAACACCAGCATGTCATGCTGGAAAAGGGGACATTTTTAATTAAGATCGGTTCAGCTCAGAGGAAGTTTTGAAAAGAAACATGTGCGTCAAAACAGCTTTATATTAAAAAAATAAAAATAAAAATAGGCAGAGGTGATTCTACGCAAATAATCTGAAGAAGGTAGAGCGGTAGATCTGACCTAAATGAATGACATGAAAGGACAGGCGTCAGAACAGGGATAATAAATAAACTAAAATTAATACTCTCTTTCACAACAGGGGTGCAGCATTACAAAAAGTCTTAAATCCATGTCTTTAGGTAGGTCTTTAAAAGTTGCCCTTGAAAAAAGACCCAGCACTTTAAGGGTGCCATTGTCATATGTTGTGCAGAAGTGAGCGGAATATGTGTGTGTGCAGTTAATTAATAGCTGTATTTCAAAGCATAGACCTTGGCAAAAACAACACCACCAGACACAGCTGCAACAGGAGGAACGAAATTAGATAAGGGCCTGGTCAAGAGAGAAACAAAACATCACAGGTGGAACTGAATGTGTTGCGGCAGTGCTGAGATCCCAGTGACCTTGGGCAAGACATTTGATTAAACATCTCGACACTGTGTGTCTGTATAGAAGCTTTTTAAAGAGTCTGACCAAACGTTCTCCTTTCACACACTACCTACATTTTTGTGCGCTCTGAGAAAAATAGCTTGTGGACCAGGAAAGCGGATTGGCAAGTCTTGTATTGGGGAAGGACTAGGACACTTTTAGTTGAGGGTTCCTCTGCAGTTCTCTGTGCCACACAAACAAGGGATTTTGTTCTCTTCAATGGGGAACTTGTAATCATATGTGATCTCCTCGTTCACACCGATAGGCTGCTTGGAGTATATGACTATCTTCTTCTGGGACTCAATGGTGATCACTTTGGCGTAGCAGTTGGGCTGTGAGAAAGAAGTACAAGAAATCATGAATAAATATGGGTTTCTTGAGTCATGTTAATTCCCATAGGAGATCTGGAAAATTTGTTCCACTGCACAGCTCTATGGGGTGTGTATCTAATAAAATCTATGAGCTCATTTGAGGTTGCTGGAGGGAACGATCAACATGGCACAAGCACAAATTCCATTGACAGATGGATGGTGCAAAAAAAAGAAAGAAAAAAAAAAGCATTTTTCTGGGCTTTTACAGACTATGATGCAAGTCTTATCAAGCAGTACATCAGCAAATCCAGCAGCTGCATGGCAACAGATATGATAAGGGACTAAAATCTGCTAATCTGCAAGACCTTCTGTAAACATTCATAACCGCGTGAAAGACACTTGGGACAGTCAACAGAATTATTATTGGCCCAAAGTTTATCATTTGCATGTGTTTTTAAAGTTGCACCATGTAACTGTTATGTACAAAATTAACAAAATTTTAATAAATACACTAATCTTTTTTCAAAATGTGTTTTTGTCTTACTCTGATTCATTATGGTAAGCCTTCTAGAGTGTTTTAGACTATTTTAGACCTGTCAGGATGGTTTTTGTGGGAAATTGCAAACATGTGTCACTCACCAATGTGTGTCTCGTCATATCCGTAAATAGTTACTCGGGCTACTTTGACGCATGTATGATGTGGAAGTGGCATAGGTTAATCACAACGAGCAAGAAAGGTTGACATGGAGCAGCTAAATCTCAAACCTCCAGGGAATCACCCATTTAAAAAAAAAAAAACGCTGAACAGAGGAGTCTGCTGGCATAAAGAGGATGCGACAGAGCCCGTAATAAAACAAGAATCAACATTGCCCTGGCTTTTCAGAGAAGGCGAGAACTGAGCGATTTGTAAAAGCAGCATGGAGATGGCAATTTTGATACTCAACAGGTGAGTAAGGTATTTTACTGAACAGATAAATTGCCATCTAGCTCTCTAACAGAGTTTTGTAAAGCATTATCTATAATGAAAGATCATTTCACTGGTTGTTGCGTTGTGTTGGAATTTATTTTCAAGGAAATACAGTGTCAATTAATGGGAAAAGCTACAGTAACATCTTCAGCTAGTCAGCTTGAGATTCTTTCCATCTAAACCAGTTATTTCTCTTTAAGGAACACTCCACTTTTTTTGAAAATAGGCTCATTTTCCTAGAGTTAAACAGTTGAGTTTTACCGTTTTCGAATCCATTCAGCCGATCTCCGGGTCTTGCAGTACCAATTTTAGCATAGCTTAGCATATTTCATTGAATAAGAGTTTCGATATTTTTCCTATTTAAAACTTGACTTTTCTGTAGTTACATCGTGTACTAAGACTGACGGAAAATGAAAAGTTGCGATTTTCTAGGCCGATATGGCTAGGAACTATACTCAAGGAATAATCAAGGAAATTTCTGCCGTACCATGGGTGCAGCAGGTGCAATGATATTACGCAGCGTCTCTGTGCAAACACACACGCTCCCTGTGCAAACGGGGTCACAGCCGCTGTGTAATATCATTGCCTAGAAATAAATAATTAATAAACTGTGCCTAAATACTACTTGAAAAACTTAAAGCTCTGTTTATTTCATTCGTATCTTTGGTCTATTGTATTTATTTGTGCTACTGCTTGTAATTTGTTTATTTGTTCTTGTTTCATTTTTGATCATTCACTTGTCTTTAATAATGTTATAAGTATATTATTTAGGCTGGTATCTAAATTTTGGTGTCATAACCCTATTAATTAGAATAAAAATGTTCAATGGGTAGCATTTGAGACCTGCATAACCATGGTTAACATAACTATTCTAGAGCTTCTTCAGTATAATGTAATATCGATGGTGGGTCTATATAAATGCACTCCAAAAACAAGCATCTATTCACACTGGGAGTGGCAGCAATATGTTTATCAGAGGTCATGTGATAATTGAGATATATGGATATGTCTACGTCACTAGGAGGGTACTTACAGTGCAGCAGTGGTTAATAAACCGAGCCAAGTTGCCACACTTGGTGGCATCAATGATAGTGTCATGGTCGACACGGAATAGGTAGCTGCTCCCGATGCCTTCCTGAGCATATCGCTTCTCTCGATTATCAGCCACCATCTACAAATGGAGCGACAAACACATAAATCCATTAATACCAATGCAAGCACAAATTCCTCAAGAGGAAATAAAATCACTTCCTAGTAGGCTATAAATCACTTAAATGGTGGTTAGTTTTACTTCAGCTAAAAGGCTTACCTGTCTGATATTCTGTCCCACATATTCAATGACCATCTCATCTGCAGCAATGGGTTCCATGGCAAACAAGCCCCATTCATGGATACGGCTGCGGCCAAATCTCAGCTTCTTCTTACGGAACTGCAAGCAGAATGCAAGCATAAATTCGATGTAAACATGAATAGGATAGACTAGGGCTGCACGATATATCGCATGCGATTGTCACGCGCATTTCGTCAGTAAAGCCGGTTCCCTGATTACCGCTAAATTGCCATCACCTGCTTTCACTGAAAGCAGGTGATGCCGATTTAGCGGTAATCAGGGAACCGGCTTTACTGACGAAATGCGCGTGACAATCGCATGCGATTAATCGTGCAGCCCTAGGATAGACTATGTTTACAGGCACAAGAATATTTTATGTACATTAACTAGAATTTAGCCATAGACAGCTTGAATGAACTCGATTAAATTGATTAAATATTTTGGCTAAATAGTACTATTTAAAATTACTGTTTTCTATTGTAATACATTTTAAAATGTAATTTATTCCTGTGATGTCAAAGCATCATTACTCCAGTCTTCAGTGTCACATGATCCTTCAGAAATCATTCTAATATGCTGATTTGCTGCTCAAGAAACATTTCTTCTTATTATCAATGTTCAAAACAGGTGTGCTGATTATTTTTTGTGTGGAAACCATGATATCATTTCTTTTCAGGATTCTGAGCATTTATTTAAAATAGAAATCTTTTGTAACAAATGTCTTTAATGTCATTTTTGACCTCTTAAAATGTATCCTTGCTGAATACAAGTATTAATTTCTAGGCTGTTTACACCTGGTATTAAGATGCGTTTTGGTCAATCACGTCACAAGTGGACAGCGCTAAATACAGGTGTAAATGAGGCCTAAAACGTTTTGAGCTTGTCCACTTTCGACCACTTCCAAAGGTAGTCAAAAATGCACCGGATTGCTTTCATTGTGTAAACAGAATTTGTTTAAAGTGTAAACTACATTTACCCACCCATAGACCCTCTAAGAAATCAGGACAAAAGAGGTTGAAAGTTACAAAAGAAACTGATTAAAACAGGTGCAAACAGGTATGTTTCTTCTTCATCCACTTGTGATTCGATCAACCAAAACTCATCTTAATACTAGGTGTAAAAAGGGCATTAATGACTGATTTTACTGGAATGACATGAGGGTGACTGAATGATGACAGACTGAACAATGATACCATGAAAAATACCTGGGCTGGAGCATTCCTATCTGTCCAAACATCAATCTACACGTTTTTCCAAAACAGATGGACAGAAATAGACATTTTCTCCAAAGTAAGCACTTCAAACACACTGATTGTGGTGAATGGAATGATAAATGCTTTTTACAACAGAAAGCACATAAATCCAGCTCACTGATTACAATCTGGCTTCACAGTGAAAAATAACATTAAAGGCCCATAGGAGAGATTTGTGTAAAGTACCACCATATATGCTATACAATAAACCAACATGCATGTTCGCCCTTTCCAAACATACAGAGTGCAAGAAAAGGAGGTCCTAAGTTAAGAAGTGCTTTTAAAGGAATACCTTTTAACTTTGAACACATGAACTTGATGTCAAAGAGCTTGCAGAACATAACAGCCAAAACCACTGATAAGGAGCCCGTCAGGGTCACTGACACAGGAGTCAGCAGACTTTATAAAGCTGTTTATAAAGCTTTCCTGTAGCTCACTGGTTAGAGCGTGGCACTAACAATGCCAAAGGTCATGGGTTCGATCACAGGGATTGCACATACTCACATATAAATGTATAGTATAATGCAATGTAAGTCGCTTTGGATAAAAGCGTCTGCCAAATGCATAAATGTAAATGTAAATGTAAATGTTTGGATGGTATGAATTACTCTACAAAGAGTACACACAAACTTACCTGGCGAATGTGCCCTCATTTGCCATCCATTATATGGGCATTACAGTTTATGTATTACACTATATGTCAAACAATAAACATAATGCTACGAATAACTGCAAAAGCTGCAGGGAGTTTGTGCTATTGAAGGAGTGGTGAGGTCATTGTAATCAAAGTGTTGATTGTACGATCAAGGTCATGATCATGTCAATGAACTGAAGAACTTTACCTTCAGCTGGTTCAGTTTCAACAGGTCTGAGTCCATCACTGCTTGAGTGCCGATTGCACTGAGGAGACGCCGCTGCTCGGAGCGCCTTTCAGACAGCAGACGATTCGAGCCCTGTGACAGAGACAGACAGACAGAGAGAGTGAGAGCTGCTCAGATGGGTAAAAACTACTGGCCCAAACTGTCTGCCATACTCATGCTGAACAAAGAAATTTAATGGCAAGTAATGAGTCGTTTAGTAAAAAAAATGTATTTGCTGTGGCACAACTACAACACGTTTAAATCTGACATGCCTTCATATACACACAAAAATGTAAATAAGGCTTTAATTACAAGTTCAACACACATTTGAGTTGTTAAAACGTAAAGTGAACCTACTGCAGTATCATATTCCCCAACTTCCTGCACAGTCACTGGCTGGTCTAGCTCAAGGTAGACGTCTTTCTCCTTGCGGCTGATGGCATAGTAGCCTTCACTGCGAGCACAGCCGGTGACATGCTCTCTTAGCTGCCCATCTGCTGTTTTCTTCTTCCGCCGGGGGTTCGGGATGTTGGTGAGTGCAGGCAAGAGGTTAAGGAGCAAAACTTGGGTGAAATCAACTGAAAAGGCAGTTAGAGTTTTAGAGGAAGGCCTCTTACTCTTTACCTAATATGCCTTCACTAGGCACTTCTAGCAAACTCAGTAAATTTTGCATAGTGCTAATACTGTTGGCTGCTGTATGACCAATAAAAGCATCTGATTTTGTTTGTATAAACTATTAATTATTTTTCTTAAGCAGCTGTAAGGATATTGGTATGAGGGACCCAGTGTGTGTCGTTGAGCCAGTCGGTGCCATGGTCATCTTGCAGCAGTTTTTCGTAGGTGCTCTTCAAGAGTCTCAAATCTTCCTGGTCCAGGCCAGTGTTCCAGATGTCATACAGAATGGTCATCTGCTCAAACTCGCTACGGTTTTTGTAAGAGGGACGGGGTATAGGAGCTTCCGCGGGCACATGTTTGGGCCGCCGCTGCGTCGAAGGGGTCAAGCCAGCTTCCTGAAGGAAAAGTCGTTCGCTCTTTCTAACCTCTTCCTTTTCATACTCCAGTGATCTCTCCAGACCGAAGTCAGAGTCTCCCGATTCAGAGCTGGAGCTGGAAAGCTCACCAGACTCCAACTGCTCCACATCCACATCTTCTTCGAATTCCTGACAACAGAGTATTTTAGGAAAATGTTAGGAAACAGACAAAATCCACACAAAGACCAAATGGGGGATATTTGGCCACTAGTTGGCAAACTTATCAGTGTTGCCCAACAATGCAGAACTGTGGAAAGCAGTTCAAGTTCTGTGGGACAAACTGTTATATCGCAACAGCCTGAAACATGGTGAAATTATCGCAACAGTGCTACATTCTAACAACGCAAAGTGCCTTTCAACTAGGATGTAGATCATTGAGAAAATATGTATACAAACTATGCAAGATGTTGCAAAGTTCCTCATAAAATACCTAATGTTGAGGAAGCCACTTGAAACTAGTAGCTTTTCAAGCTATTTATATTAAGATACCCCTTAAAACAGTTACATTACAAGCTACAAACAAAACATACACAATTATATATAAACATACAGCTCAAACACATCAAACTATTTTTACAGTTTTAATATCAAAGGAGCTTTTTATCTGGCTCAAAAACAATGGAAGTATCTTTTTGAGTGAAAGCGTTAAACAGCAGAGGCCACTTGCACTAGCTGGACGTACACCAAGTAAAACTAGGCTTGAAGTGAAATGCATCCAAGAATAAATCATATTCCTAGTCAAATGTAGAGTGAGAAGTCATGACTTGTTTGGACAAGAATAGTTTCATGTTTGTGAATAAATAGTACATTAATTATTAATGCAGATGTGAACTGTAAAGTTTATGGTTAATTTGTGGAGAATATATATAGCAATTATTAAGATGGGTGTGCCTACAGCACACTGCCAACGCAGGCAACTGACCCAACACAAAATTTCTCTATGTAATTATGTTGGAAATAATATGAACATATCTGGGATTATTAGCAGAAACTGTATACTATGCATCATCTTGCTCAGAGGGACAGTATGCTTGGAATATTTTCCACCCAACTCGGGAACTTGGGTATCAAAATTATCCCTGAGTTTCCCTGTGGTCTTGAGAGGCTGACTTGAGCCTCTCAAGACTCAAGTCATGTCTAAGTAACTCAATAATTCCAATAGCACGTGAAGGCAGAATTACACCCAACTCTTATGTCCAGCTGGTGCAACAGGCCCCAGGACAGGAAGTGCTGCAAATGTTAGATGGAAAGGTCAATGCATCAACTGTTCAAAGACTAATATTAAATATCAAATGTGGTAAAAAGATCAAAAATCAAGAAATTCAAATGACAATTACAATAGGTAAGAATTGTTGGATTGTATCAGCTCAATGTATCAGTTGTTAATGCAATACAATGTGACTAAAACAACAGCAACGTAACTATTTTATGATGATAATAAACAACAATACCTTAACGCGCTGACTTATGTGGACAAACTTTTATTTGAGGAAATCTGTTGATAATAGGTTTAAACTTATTGGTCCTGAGCTGCTTATTGATTTTAATAAATGTCTATAATAGCTAACATTGCTTAAGTGAACGGTTAAGTTTAATATACAATGATCATAATGCAAGGCAAGCACATTGCATATATTTGGACCTATTTTTAGTGCATTCCATATGGGATAGATTAAGTAGTCTATTTCAAATGGACTGCATATACAGACTGTTTCCGGGGTGCAGGATTAGACTAGTCAACTAGCCGGTAGCAAAATCCCATTTAAACGTTAATGGAATTAGTTGTTGCGCACTTCGCTAATACATATTAGCTAATACATATGTTACTGAAAAAGTTCTAACGTGTCTAGCACAATCCTCACACAACAATTACTGTAACTGATTCTTAAAATGTGACTTCTCAAGTTCTGTAATAAGACCCAGACAGAAGAAGCACAAACCTCTAACTTCCGTTTCCTCTGTTTCTTAATCTGCTTCTCCTTCTGTTTCTTAGAGATCTGGAGCTCCTCATTTTCTTTGTCCTTCCTACTTCTCTTCTTGCTCTTCCCTTTCCCCCTCTCTTCCATCTCCATCTCTTTGCTAATTGATCCTCTCCTCTTGTGTGGTGGGCCGAGGCTCTTGGTCTGTGCCTCAGCCGCGTCCCTCGCTTCGCTCAGCAGGCCCATCCCGGAAAGATCCTCGTATAGCTCCGGAGCTTCTCCCCTAGCGGCAAGAGCTTCCCCAATGACCTCTTCAGGTGCTTCCTGAACACCGTGCTGGTTGAGATCTGCAGGGAGCAGAACGGTGGGGTCCTGTTTCGTCCTCTTTTGTGGAGATGTGAGGTGTGGAGGCCCAAGAGTTTTAGAATAGTTGTGCTCCTGCAGGACAAACAGACCCTCTGGATCCAGAAGTGGTTGGCGTGGGTGTGGGGCAAAGAAGTCACCCTCTTCCTCCTCCAGCTTGTGCTCCTCTGCCTCATCGGAGGTCTCGGTCTCTTCCGAGTCAATATCTGCCTCCGGGTCCATCTTCAGCGCCACATCGGCCAGCACAGACAGGTCAGGCTTAGGGGCAGAGGCCAGCTGCAGCAGGCTGGACACTCCCAGCTGCTCCCTGAGTTTCAGCCGCTGCTCCAGCTCCTCTTCATCCTCCTCTTCCTCCACAGCGGGATGCAGATGAGGGCCTGAAGCTGATTGGCTAAGTGTCCGAGGGCGGCCGCGTACGCGACCCTTTTGTGTGGTTGGAACAGGGACGGGGTCCTCGTAGGCCATTTTGACCAAGGAGGCATGGTCCAGCGGGAGGTTCTGGACCGTGAGGCAGACGGGCACAGGGGGCGTTCTAGGGGAGTCTTTGCCACGTTTGGAGGAGTTTTTGGCAGTGGGAGTTTGTGGGGATGGAGGGGGACCTGGACTCCTTTTGGGCTCATCAGGCCGCAGGGAACGCACTGGTGGAGGTACAGTAAGAACAGCGGAAGGGGAAGCAGGGGAAGTCAGGGCGTTACTCTCGCTGGGACGGGAAGCAAATGGAAGTAGCATCGGGGCAGGTTTGGAGGTGGCGGGTGGAGCGGCTGCTGTGGGTGTGCTTCCGGGAGAAGTGGAAGTAGGAACGTCTGAAGCTTGTGAGACAGGAGTGGGAGATGGAGCAGAAGAAGACAGAATGGGGGGCTTGACTTCGCTTTCTTCCATTGAGAAAGAAACCGTCTTGCGCCGTTTCTTGAGTGGGGGGAGGAGGAGGATAGGGGAAGAAGGCCGGGGATATGGAGAAGATGGAGGCACAGCTGTAGGCGTTTTCTCTTCTTCTGAAAGAAAAAGAAAGAATAAAGTGAACACAAAACTTAACATTTTTGAAAATAAAAATCAGGAGTTACATTTGTTCATTAAAGGGATAGTACACCAAAAAATGAAATGATAATTTACTCTCATGTCATTCCAAACTTGTATTGGCTTGAAATCAAAAGATGATATTTGATTTCAGCAGAAAAAAGTAAGTTATACAGATATGAGATGACATGAGGGTGAATAAATGCTGAAAGAATCTTCATTTTTAGGTGAACTCTTTCTATAATTCTATAATTTTTTTTTTAAAGTGATCTTTAATTGACCTTGTTTGACCTCCGCAGCAGTAACTGATGATTGGTCAGTGCTGGCTTTGTCCCTGTTAAAAACAGACATAGGTCACATCAACTTTTCCATCTACAGACACAACACTCTTCATTGTATCAGTTCTCATAGAGGGACGTACCTTTCATCCTTTTCTGTGTCCATAGCTACACTGTCCATTGTAGACTCGTCCATTGTATCCAATGACTCGGTCT
This sequence comes from Anabarilius grahami, assembly GCA_003731715.1. Lineage (NCBI taxonomy): Eukaryota > Metazoa > Chordata > Actinopteri > Cypriniformes > Xenocyprididae > Anabarilius > Anabarilius grahami. The sequence goes on along the minus strand of RJVU01080352.1, from coordinate 1,824,219 downwards.
CTGCAGCCTGCTCACCTTCCTCTTCATCTTCCTCATCGGAGGAAGAAGACGATGCCGAGGAGGATGATGATGAGCTCTCAGAAGAAGAGGAAGAAATGCTCTCGTCATCACTGTCTGCACTAAAGGCTTCATCTGAGAAACATGAGCAATAGAGAAAATAGTTAAAAAAAACATGGATCTACAAGATATGATCAGATATACATTTAAAAGCCTAATAATGTCATAACAATGTGCAAATAGCAACAAGAGCCTAAATGTATGAGTACAAAAGAAAAACAAGGCGGCTTTATACCTTCTGACTCATCCACTTTGTCACTGTCTTCATCCTCCTCCTAAACATAAAACATAAGGAGTAACCAGTCACAATGATGACAATAACATGTCTGAACTCATCTGCTGGGAGTTGTGGGAATTCCTCCACAGCACTTGAAGAAAAGAAGAAATGCTGCCATCTAGCCATTATTCAATTAAACTACAACCAAGTAGAACAAAATATATTCTGCAAAAATGAAGAAATTCTTTCATATTTAAAGCCAAAAGCTTAGAATGGCAATACTCTCAGTAAAAAGCTATAAACTATATGGGAGAAAAAAGTAATTCACATCAAATATTGAAGACATGATACCATCTTTCATAAATCTTTCAGTCATAAACAGTTAGGTTTTATATATGTAGATATGGAAATAATTCCAAAGATTAACCTAATTGTAATTATGTATTTCTGTGTAAACATTTTTAGAAAAAATATATAATCAAAATATTACCATTATGATAATTAATTTGTATTTTTTAAAATTCAGAACAGATGCATTGCTAAATTTAGAAGAGTTGTTAAAAAGTTCTCATTAACTGAAATAAATCTGAAAATAAAATATAAATATTAGATGAAAAAAAATGGAAATGTTGACTTGACAACTGAAAATTTTTTAGTTAAAATTAAAACTGATATTATAAAAACAAAAAAAATAACAAAAGCACACAACAAAACTACTATGAAACCTGAAAATAAAAATAAAAGCTAATTCAAAAATATTATAATAATATTTAAATTATACTAAAATAACACTGATTTAGAATGAGTCACCAGGAGATCAAAAGTCTGTAAATTGACTATGAGCACATCAGCTCTGTGAGACATTCGCAGAGACCAGTTCAAGTGAAGAGGAGCCTTTTAACTTTCCAGCTTTCCAAACAACAACTGCTGTGCGCTTGGCTGAAGGCATGCATTTTTAAAACTTAATGAGCCTCTGCTATTCTGTCGTGCAGGCCACGAGAGTGCCATTCTTTGCATGATGCTCAAGTTGTAATGGACTAATGAAACACTCTAAATCAGCCCGTTCCCACTACTACACAAAAAAGGGACAGATTTAATGACAAACAAACCAACCTTCTCAGAGGAGGAACCATCTGATGTTTCTTCTCCCTCGCTGTCCAGGTCGTATGGCTTACGCGCCTTGGCTCTGCTCCTCCTCCTGGCTGCTCCTCTGTCTGCCACACGCCTCTCCTCTGTTCTTCCTGCAGCAGTGTCTGCAGATTTCCCCTGATAGGAGTCTGAGAGAGAGAAAGACATAGCAAAGAAAGTATACAGAGGAGTTACAAAAGTACAGTTACGTAAACATTAATGCAAGCTCTAAAAAAAAAAAAACACCACATACCCTCATCTTCCTCATCGGGTGGAGTGGAAGGCCTGGCTCTCTTTAGCTCATCACCCTCGACAAGCTCCTGAGGCTCCTTCCTCTTAACCTGAAGAACACATTCCTCATTAGTAACATCATTTTCAAATAGGATTATTTCAAATCATGGTAATGAAGTGTACCAGCCTTATCAAAACCATTAAATCTGATCAAGTATGCATGATTTCCGCTTGTTAAGTCAGGATGTATTGATTATTGTTCCTGGGTCCAAGTGGTCTCAGGGTGTACAATACAGTCTCTGGGTTCACAGGATACAACAATATTTAAAAAATTCAGAAAAGATGAATCACTGTCTGGCCAACGGAGATTTCACTATGGATATAAAGGCTAGGATTACAATTTTTCAGCAGTGCTACAGCACACCATCAGTATATATATTAGAATTAGTTGTCATTTGCTTTTGTGATTGATAAAGCGTTTGGACCTGGAAACAGTAATGCGTAATGTCAGACTTAACAACCGGATATTGGCAGCTGAATCTGTATCGGCCAAATTTTATTGGTATTACTTCAATAACCCAACAAGTAAAACAGTAAAATTTAAACAAAAAAGTACATAATATTTATTTAAAATAAATTATAGCCAAATGATCATGGGACAACACATTATTTCTAGTTGGCCTACCTAAAAAATAAAATCTTTATGTTCTTTGTTGTTTGCAAATATGGATCTGATTTGAGCTTCAGTTGACTTTATGAAACATTTGTACTTTTGTAGCTATACTGTATGCAACCACATGAGATGTATTTTATTCAAAACTATGAACATGAGGAGAGAATTATCAATATTTCTGCACTAAAACAGACTATTTCTGTCAAATGGACGATTATGAACAATTAAGTCCAAAATACTACTTTTACATTTATATACGTAAATTAGCCCTAGAAAACCTACAATGTTTTTCTTTCACGTGTATTGTCAGTCATTTGTTTTGTTGTGGATATATTCATTCATTTTAAAGGGTTAGTTCACCCAAAAATGAAAATTCTCTCATCATTTACTCACCCTCAGGTTGTTCCAAACATGTATGAATTTTTGCTGAACACAAAGGAAGATACTTGGAAGAATGTCAGTAACCAAAAAGATCTCATCCCCCATTGACTACCATCGTAGGAAAAATAAATACTATGGTAGTCAATGGGGGGCAAGATCTGTTTGGTTACTGACATTCATTTAAATCTTACTTTGTGTTCAGCAGAACAAAGAAATGTATATAGATATGGAACAACCTGAGGGTGAGTAAATGATGACAGAATTAGAATTTTTGGGTGAATGATGATTACATGTTAAATGATGTGAAGGCCACAAGAGAGGTGAAGTTCAATGAATGTAGATGTATAAGAATGTCAGAGACAGTGGGAAGGTTTAATTTTTAGATGTTTAAGAGATGGTAAGGTAAAGTCAGGCACCTTAAAAGAAGGCAAGCGCAAGGCTCCACGCAGGGAGAAACCTTCCATGCCTCCACTCTTGGCCCAGTCTACCAGAGACATAAGTGGCTCCCGAGGTCGGTTGCTGGTCTTCTCATCCTTCTTTTCCTCCTCGCGCACCACCGCAACTCCCCGCATGGCTGTCTGGAATGGCTGTGCAAACGAGAGCAAGAGGTGGCATGGTTGAAGAACATTGAAGGTCATTCAAAGCAAATATGTATAAAATTCTCTAATGTTACCTTAGCTTTCCTTTCCTTGCGGTCCCACCACTCGTCAAAGGTGCCAAAGGCGACATTCTCCACCATCTTTCGGTTCAGGTCCCTCTGCATGATGTTCTTCATCTCCTCAATCAAAGCTGCCAGTACCTGCTGCACTACGGCCTCGTAGGGGTTGTGGCCCATTATGGCCATCTGGTCACCCGCCGCTCCGTACAGCTCTCCATCCACACCAGGCACTGTGCCGAAGCCAGGTGGAGGATAGTGGGAAGGAAACTGCTGGGGCGGTAGGTGAGGAGGCCAGGGGCTGTGGGGAGGAGGTATGGCGTGATGATGCGGAAGCTGTGCGGCGTGAGGGTCCGGGTAGGCGTACGGTAAGTGAGTAGGGATGTAGCGGTGGTCCTGGTCGTAGTGGGAGGCAACATTCCCGTCTTGGTCCATGTATGGATGGTGTGGGTGGTGTGGAGGTGCATGTGGAGGAGGTACTGAATGGAGGTGATATGACGGGGGATATTCAGAGGCGGACGGGACTTCTCCAGGGGGTGCAGTAGCGCTGTTGGAGGAGGCCATTCGCATCTGGTGGAGACGACTGAGCATGTGCGTCTGCATCTGGAATGACATGGGCACTCCGCCACAGTACTGGCTCATGAGCTCCATGGAACTGGCGTAGTCGTACATGTGGTGCGGCAGCGGAGGAGGGTACTCGGGGTGCAGCTCCATGTGAGGAAGCGGAGGGGGTATGCCAGGTGGCGGAGGTGGCTGCAGGGAGAAGCCGGGCAGAGGTGGGGGAGGGAGATGGGGAGGGTAAGACGGGATGGGAGGAGGTGGCATGGTGGCGCTGAAGTGCTGGCTGGTGTCAGGAGCGGGGCTTGCAGAGGGGTCTGGGGTTTGGGAGGGGAGGGCAGATTGTGAGGAGGTGGCTGGTGAAGAGGACGAAGAGGCAGCGGGATGGGGTGTCGCTGTGGTGATGGCGCTGTCATCTTCATCGGATATTTCCATATCCTCCCCAGAGGAGTGAGGAGATGGCTGAGGAGAAGAGATTGTTAAGATTACAGTTTAAATACACTGTATGTGGGGGTGGACATTTTCAAGCTAGAATCAAATGTAATGGTGCACCGAACCTGAGAAAAAATACTCAAGACACTGCGCAAAGTAACATTCCAGAAACAACCAGAGCATATAAAAAAAAAAAAAAAAGCATGTCAGTTTCACTTCTATCTATTAGCTTACTGATTCATTTACTTTATGTCAGTAAAATGTGTTTATAAAAACAAAATGTCAGCAGGTTCAACAGTTAAAGTGATAGTTCAACAAAAATGAAAATTCATTATTTACTGGAACACACAAAGATAATTTTAAATATGTTTTTATATGTTTGAGCATCATTTTAGCATATTTGTTGAGCTCAACGTATGTGCACTGATTAATGTTAATATGTGAAAGCCTAAATTAAATATGTTCATCGTATAAAAGTGATTGCGTCTCTTCAGAAGACTTGGATTAAGCCACTCAATACATATGGATGACTTTTGATAGGGTCTGTTCTGATCTTCTGGTTCGTGGACAGCAGGAAAAACACAATACTAAATGCAACTAACCACATAGATACATCTTATACATATACATAGATACAAAAGGAAAATAGGCATTTTCAGTTTTTAAAAAGAAGGAATGAGAATTCTTCCTGTATCCTCTGTTGCTGTTGTCAAAGGTCGTATGATAAATCAAATAAAAATAAGTAAAAACTCAAACAGAACTTCGGCCTCTGGAGATGAAATGACTAAAACAATAATAAAACAATATCTTCCAGTGTTAGGCTAGTAAACAACACTTCTGCTGTGTTTTATGCATTTACAAAAGTACCAATTTTGCTGTTCAGCCTGTGTCAACTTATTCTTTGGCAACTTCAACCAGTTGAGATATACATCACAATACATTCAATGCTACCTGGTGTGCTTCCTTAGTTTAATGCACTGACTCAATATTTTCCTGCCATCAAAAAGAAAAAGAAAAAAGAAGCTCATAGATCCATTACCCATCCAAATGTAACTGGGGGGACTCACCTGTGCCTCTCCATTGTAGGTAGGTGGGGTATGTGGAGCCCTGTGTATGTCAGAGGTCGTGTGCTCCTCCTTAGGTGGTGGCATTTGGACCTGAAGAGACTCAGACACTAAACCGTGCATGGCGGGAGTGGAGGAGGCCACCTCTGGAGGCGTTTTCCTGCCTTCACCCACTCCACCACCTTGCCTCTTGCCTCTACGACGTCCATCTTTCTCTCCTCTCCTCCTCTGTTGGCCTCCCTCTGTCTCTCCTTGTCTCTTGTGACTAGGCCTTTCTCCGTTCTCCTCTCTGAGTTTGTTCCCCCCTCCATCTGTGTTCTCGTTTGTTTTTCCTCTCTCTCTGTCCTCCTTCTCATCGTCCTCATCGTCTGAGGCAAGAAAAGAAAACTTGGCCTTTTGTTCCTTCAGCAACATCTCAATACGCGAGTCCAAGCTGCTGCTGTGGTGCATGAACGGCAGGCTCTCGTTAGTGGAGTCTGGCTCCGGGGAGGAGTCACGTTGTGGAGGCGGCGGAGAGAGGGATGCTGTGGAAGAGGGGAGGTGGTGAGGCAGGGAGGTTGAAGACGGGGAGGTGGAGGATGACGGGATGGAGGCGTGGGGAGGCGAGGAGGTCGGAGGTGTTCGAGGCGGATGTGGCGGCGTGCTCGGATGGCGTTTAGGTTTGGTCCACTGTTCTTCTCGGATGGGACTGTCCTGGCCGAAATCAAGAGAGCCGAGGGTTTCGGCCACAGCGGCTGCGATGACGGAGGCCGGCGGGAGGGGAGGAGGTGGAGGCGGCGGCGCCAGGGGCGTGTGGTGAGAATGAGCGCGGTAGTCATTGTCCATACTACCTCCCATTCCAAAACCCCTCTCGCCAGCACCTTGCTGAGGATGGAAGGCCGGCGAGGGTTCCAGCCGGGAGGAGGAGGGTGTGTCGTAGGGGGACAGGTCTTTAGACGACGAGTATCCTCCATAAGAGGAAGTACCAGAGGGAGGGGAAAGGCTGTTGGATGAGTGGTGGCTGGAGTTTGAGTGGCCTCCGTAACGTGGATCAGAGCTATTATAGTCTCCTTCTCGGTCTCGTTCCCATTCACGGTCTCTGCTACTCCTCCGTCGACTCGACCCACCTCCACCGCTGCTGTGGTGGTTGTGGGAGTGATGGTGGTTCCGATGCCTTCCGTGATCTCCTGAGCGGGAGCCTGAACTGTCCCGCCGGTAGCCCCTGCCTTCCCTGTCCTCCCGCCGGTCAGCATGATGCGAATGGTGCGAATGGTAAGATTTGGAGGTGGACGAAGAGTTTGTATCCTGTTGATAGTGGTAAGAGGAGCGTCGGGAGCTTATCCCGCTTCCATAGCGCCCTCCTGAGTCTCTCTCCCGATCCCTGTGACCCCTTTCCCTGTCTCTCTCTCTGTCAGACAGAGGAGATGGCTCAAACTGAGGCCCTGGAGGTGGCATGGGTGGATGTAGCGGAAGGTGCATCCCTGAACCTCCAACATTGGGATACGGATAGGGAGGTTCGTTAGGTCTGAAAGGCGCAGATGGAGGATATCCCGGCCGGCCTCTGTGGAACACGGAGGGTTCTTGTGGAGGTGGAGCATGTAGATCATCATGAAACCGAGGGGGCTTGAATCCTGATGATGAGGAGACCGCTGACGAGGAGCAGGAGGAGGATGGAAGCATATCCTGCTGGGGATAACTTTGAGCATTGCTATAGCCACCATGCCTAAAGGAAAAAAGATTTTTAAATAAGAAAATAAATAAGCTTTTCTATGTAACTTCTCTGTGTAATTATTAGTTTTAATGTAAATTAGGCACCAACCTGGCCACAGAGAAGCCCGAGTCCTGGGAGAAAGGGGTCCCAGAGCGAGGGGTGTAAGGGGTGCCCCCGCCCTGTGAAGAAGCAGAGGAACCCGGCGTATAGGGTCCCCCCATTGAGGATGGAGGGGTGTCTAAGCGCTGGTCTCCAAACCCAGTGTCCACAGAACAGGGGGTGGTGCTGCCAGAGTTGAGAGGCGCAGAAGCAGCAGGAGCTGCCATCTGGTCTGTGGAGAGCCTCCGTCGGATATCGGACGACTGATAAAAGAAAAGGAATAACAGAATTTAGAGAGGATAAAAAAATTTAATTAGTGATGCACATTATCAGTTATTTTTAAATGTATTGGTTGATATTGCATATATATGATTTTTAAATTTATGATATTTGCTAAAATTCTAATATTTTATAAATCTTCAAAAACACTAAATTAATCTCAAAATTATTCTCAAAATTATATTTCATACTGTACTTGTTTGTAGAGTTGCATATCTGCGATATGAACGCGATATTGCGTGGCTTGTCAGTGATCTACGGTTCTGTCTATTATATGCCGCTCCATTTGAAAGCAGGTGATGGCGATTTAGCGGTAATCAGGGAACCGGCTTTACTGACGAAATGCGCGTGACAATCGCATGCGATATATCGCCCAGCCCTAGTTGCAATCTCTCCTATCTTCTACAGAAAGAAACAGTTTTCATCTGCAATATATTTAGAAAATCTCAAGAATCCACTGTGAGGCTTGATAGCTCTTTATCTTTCATATATTTTGTGGTCCACCCACGACCATGATAATAACACAGGCAAGGGAATTTGAGAGTGACTGTAATGTGTAGAATAAACTCAACCCAATGAAGGCCATTGCGATTCAAGGACGCCAAAAAAAGGTTGGCTGGAAACTGCACACAGTGGCATCACTTATGGGAAAGCAAATCATTCTTTCCAGTGTATTTGAGCTCAGGTTTGTTTGTGTACTCACCGTATCTGGCTGTGCTGGGGCTGGGGGCTGAAATTTCTCTATGAGAGCTTTGCCTCCAGTCGGCACTGTCTGAGGGGTGTATGAGCCACTCACTATCAAGTCGTAGTACTTCATCCTCTGCTGGCCTAGAAAAACAAGCACACAATTTAAATTCAACTACAGACTGGTGCATTCATTTCATCATGCAATGTTTGACTTTCCCACTGTTTCATATTTTCAAGAAATAATGAGATAATGAGGCAGGATATTAACAAGCATTGATCTAAATTAGTTTTGACATTTCTTTGCAAAGAAAGTTAACATATTACTATTTTATGTAAATACATGAATAATAAATAACAAAACTAAAATGAAACATTTTAAATGCCACAAATGAATTCCCAGCATCACAACATTATAATTTATTATGAAAAATCAATATTTTTAGAGATTTGCTAAGGATTACATTTAACAGTGTTATTAAATTATGGTTTTAAAGATTAATTTTAAGTAGGGTTTCCCCCAACTAAAGATTTAAAGTTCATTTAAGTCATTTGACAGGGGGGAAAATACTAAAATAAACCAATAATAATAATGAGCATTTAAAATATAAATTAAGCGCTCAAGCGCAGGCATAAAGCTTGCTGCAGCAACACCGGCAAACACTGAATGAACTTTTCTAAGATCAGAACACAAACAAAATAAGTAATCTATAATATAAATAACAGCCTTAGAAAGGAACACAATTTGTCCACGGGGAGAAGTGAGTTCCATGTCTTGCTCACAATGAAGCCGGCCTTTGAGAAGATGTGCTCCGATGGAGAGGATGTGGAAGTTAAGTTAAACATGTCGTGCACAGTAAGTGCGGTACTACTTTAACTTCCACACTCCACACAAACACTTGGATATGGCCTAATATTAGCACACATTTATCTAGGTTATTGTTAACATTAGAGCAAGCGGCCATGTAAAGTGTCTAACGTTAGGCTACTGCTTACATGTTTTAAATGATAAGACATGTTTGAGGTCATGCGTCTTTTTGTGGTCATTCTTTATCCTCTTGAAATGTTCCCACACTTTGGATTTTCTCCCGACATATTTCCGCATTGACCAGCCGTGTTAACGATCTGTCCCTGCATGACATCACCAATTCCTTGGAGTTTTTTTTTTCTGCGACTACCTGACTAATTAAATTTTAGTCGACTAACGACTAAAATGACCAGCGTTTATGCAATTATTAGGGAGCAGCCTTAAGTTTAAGTGAGCATTAGATGATGGCAAAGGTCACCTAAATGTAAAAAGAGAGGAAATATTGATCGATACCAATAAGTAAAAAATTCTAATACCACCTGATAACCAATTTATATTGCATCAATACTGGCAAGAGATACAACACATTTTTTACTATGAGAGTCTTTCAAATTTACTGAACATCTAAAAAGACAGGAAAAGACACTTCTTATTCAACTCAAACTTGTATATTTTATACCATGTTAATGCTCGTCAATTAATATGCAAATAGTTCAGAAAAGTAATAAGCCTGTCATTTCTTCTACATTTTAGTAAGCAAAAGATATATGCTGCCTTTCAAAAACTAAAACATAAATACTGTAAAATACAATTACAATTTAATATAACCATTTTCTATTGTAATATATTTTAAAACTTAATTAATTTATTTGATGTTAAAGCTGAATTTTCAGCATCATTACTCCAGTCTTCAGTGTCACATGATCCTTTAAAAATCTTTCTAATATGATGATTTGCACCTCAAGAAGCATTTATTATTATTATCAATGTTGTGCTGCTTAATATTTTCGTTAAAAACCGTTATATGTTTTTCAAGTTCAAATGAACAGCATTTATTTAGCATCTTTTGCAACATTATAAATGGCTTTACTTTTGATCAATTTAATGCATTCTTGTTAAATAAAAGTATTAATTTCTTTTAAAACCAAAAAATAAAATCTTACTGACCCCAAACTTTTAGTGTATATAGAAAGTACATCAGAATATTAATGATAAAAGAAAACAATTTAAAGAGACAGACGCACCTTTGATATCCAGCTGGACATGGACAATGTTTCCCATGACAGAAGTATTGTGCAGGTGTTTGACAGTGTCTTTGGCCCCTCTAGTGCTGGTGAAGAGGACGCGGGCCAAGCCCAAGTGCTTCCGGGTCTTAGGATGAAACAGAATCTCCATTTCCTCAACCTCACCAAACTTGGCGCACATCTCCGCCAGGAACGGCTCCTTGATGTTATCATTCAACCTTGCAAACGTCACTTCCTTAAGTGGTATAGGGCCTACGTAATACTCGTCCAACTATGACAAAGAAAATGAAATGAAGTAATGTGTTAGCATGTAGAACACAAAAAGTACAAAGAGCTCAGCAGAAAAGCATCATGACAAGTTGAAATTATAAGAGGAGAAGCATACCTTAAATTTGGGCACCGGCAGCGACAGCTCTGTGTGTCTAGACCAGATTCTACGGGGTCGTGGATCACGCAAGTCCCCCACCGGTGGGAATCCTGAATCCTATAAACAAGCAGAACACATAGTTGTTACATAATCAAATATCCATGCACAAAATGTTAAAAATATATTTTTATGAACAAGCGTTCAAAGAAAGACTCCTTGCTCTGTTTGTCGGTTAGAAGTATATGCATGTCCATACCGGTACACTAAAGTGAATCCCATCATATCTGTAGATTTTCTGAGCAACCCGTCTTAGAGCGGGGTCTTGTACAAGCTTATAGCTCTTCCATTGCAGACTGAGAGTTCGCTGAGTGTCCGCCCCACTGTCCGGATCCATGCTATCACTGCAGAGAGAGAGGGAGAGGAGACTGAGATGTTGTGCAGATGCTCACAGAACTCCATGACTCATGTTGAAGTCGCAGTGAGAAAAGCTTTTCACTTATGGCTCATTTACTTCACCAGGCAACCAATCTGATAGTGTCCACATGCAGAACAGCCACTAAACTTTAATAGTGAAGACCTGACAGTGTAATCATCAAAATAATAATAGAAAACAATGGAAAACGCGACATGTCAAACAGTTCCACATGAAAAGTTTTCACCTTCTTTATAAAAACAAAACACAAAGGGGTCTCTGTTTAGGTGTCACCATGATTTGGTGTCACCTCTTTATTATGATTCTGACTAATATGTTGCTGTCAACCTGACAAGATGATCTAACATCCCTATATGTGAGTTAGATAAAGATGACACATTGAACTTAAAATGTCACATTTATCATATATTAATGTGTAGAAAATAAAAACGCGACTCTTTGCTGCCTATTACGGCGTAATAAACAAGAAGCACTGCAGTTATAATGTAATATACATTATCTGACATCTCGACTAGCAACAACAACAAGCTAACATAATAAACACTGGAGCTGCTAGCTGCTCACAGCGCGAGCTAGCTGAAGTTCAACTTTAAAATGATGTGTCAGGGCAAATGCCAATTACTTCTAGCAAACGAATCTACACAAATTCCCGAAACTAAAATGAAATATTCCAACACTGTGTGCCAAAAGACTCACACAACGGAGCGCGCGTCTTGAGGAGGTTTGCCCGCTTCGACAGCCGCTAGCTCGCTACAGCTAGGCCTGTATCGGACAGAGAAAAACAGAAAATCCTTAGTTAAAATCTAGCTCCGTTTTAATGTGTGCGCCCTAAATCTGATGTAAAACGGTGTCGCTTGTATTCCGGTGCAATATCGATGCGACATAAGTCTTTAAATTTCTCCAGAAAACGAAATGTACTAAAAAGAATAACATAATACAGTAAGCGGCCATCGCGTAACTAACCTGAGAGCCTCGCCTGCTCGCCATCAGTCACTAGAAATATTAGCCGTTGCATTGGATCTCGCACTTTCCACATAATTCACGACTATGCGCTTTTGCTATATATTATTAACTAAATAATGTTAAAATAGATTGTGACTATATGTTTTGATAAAAAGTCATATTGTAATTATACACTAACATGAAGCTATTTTCTGCTTTTAACTTTGCTTCGTTCACCTCAAAATAATTTTGACCGTTGTAAGCGAATCTTCTTTGTGGCGAATCTGCATTTTCGTTTCATTTTACGTAATCGACGCACGAACTTTATATAGTTGCGTGTACTTAAAGGGTTCTTGTTTGCTTGGTGTCAGAGCAATCGCACTAGTTCAAAACAATGTTTACTTTAAGAAATAGCAAAACCAACAAATTCAGAAATAGGCTGAAGATGATAAATTATGAGCTATCCGCAGAAATAATGTCCTCACAAATACTAAAACTGAGAATTTTCGAGACAAATGAACGGCAAAATCATATACATTAATTAAATTATTAACCCCTGGTTTCACAGACAAGGCTTAAGCCTAGTCCCAGACTAAAATCATGTTTGAGCTGTTTTAACTGAAAGCAACTTGTACTGACATATCTTAAAATATGTGTCAGTGTCATTGTTTTGTCTCAAGATGCACATCAGTAATGCTTTTCTCTTCAGATACTTTTATAAAAGCTACTTAAACGTCCTAATTAAACTAAGGCCTAATCGAAGCCCTGTCTGTGAAGCCTTGATGTAATTATTAAATAAATAAAGCTTATATTTCTAAAGAACTAAATATTTCTAAATCACACAAACAAGTCAAAGAACTAAAGCTTTTTGCACTACATAAAGTTGCTCTGTAAAATATTTATAAAATATATTTTTGTACACTACTGAGAGGTTGATGAGATTGACACATTGTCCAGCATGTATATTGCACAGATAATGGTGCATGCATGCATCCGATATGGAGAGAAAATACTTCACGAAAGAACCCACATCCTCGAGGATATTTATGAATTTTGTCATTAGTATTCAGTATTATAGATTATGTATTTTTTATTCTTACTTATTCTGTTCTCAAGTTCAGTAAGCACTACACGTTAGTGAACAGCAGGTGGTGCTGCAACAATCTTAAAGGTTATTTACTGAACACTATTACCATATGTACCATGCTTTGGAATGACAATAAAAATCCTTTATCCTTTAATACATACAATTACTGTTATTTCTTTTTAAAAAGTAGAGGTATTATGTAATTACTACTGTTTGTGGGACATACAGTAGTAAATATAATGGTAGACAAGTGCAATTTCTTTCTCTTACCTGTGCATTTGGTCACTCCTAAGGGAACCATTTTTTCCATGCCAATGGTCACATCATCCTGAGGGAATCCTGGGTTGGAAGTTCGGTGTCTGAAATTTCAAACTTCACCAAAAGCTGTTGTGTTTTGAATGTCTATATAGTTTTTGTTAATGTGTACTCCAGTTATTTCAGAAGATACATAAAGTTAAACTATATGAAAATGTTACTTTGGCAACTAGCTGAAATATATATATATATATATATA
>RJVU01080352.1:1761297-1802784 GCA_003731715.1 Anabarilius grahami | reverse complement strand
AATGCAAGTTCCTACAGAAAATGCCAATTCTCTAGTTTTAGAACTAGAGACTGAACAGCTCTATTTTCCATAACCCATATCGCTATATAGCGAATCAAATCAAACTTCTATATGATGACTTACTGAATGAATCTCTCAAGCTCACCTCCCTGTCCGTACTGATTTTGTTGCCCATAGTTTTGAGGCGGAGGTGAGCTGTATTTGGGAGATTGGTTGTAAGGCCCTCCTCCATGCTGAGAGGACTGGTGTTGGCCCCCGCTACTCCCGTATCCACTGCTCTGTCCTCCACTGCTCCCATATCCTCCAGACTGACCCCCACTGCCACCATAACCACCCCCACCCTGCTGCTGCTGCTGCTGACCGTAGCCAGAAGACTGCGAGCTGCTGCCATAGTTACTGAAACACAAAATATGTTTTCCAAATTCTAATAAAAAATGCCACATTCTGGACATTAAAAAAACAAAACATTTTGCACAAGCAATACCTTTGCTAAAACTAGATTTTAGACACACTAACAAAGATTCACCACTGAAATCTCACCCAGAGGCAGATGAAGTAGCAGATTGATGCTGGTTATAGCCTGAGTACGAAGATGGCTGGTTGTAGCCTCCACTTTGAGCTGGTGGAGGCTGGCTGCTGTTATTGTAGCCTCCAGAGCTGTATGACTGACTGGACTGATTATAGCCCTGAGAGGGGGGCTGAGACCCATATCCTCCTTAAAAAAAAAAAAGTCGGCTTGAAACAGAAGTTGCGATAGTCTTTTCTTGCCTATAGTGACAAATCCGAGTGAAATGGCTGCTTGAGCAAGAAAAAAAATGTAGGGTGGGACTTGATCATTGTGGTTTGCTACTGCTGTGATCTCATGTGAGTGACAGGTTGACCCGCCATTGTGCCAGTAAACATTAGTACTGCCAAGTTTTCCCACCGAATTGGGCTACTTTTACACAACATTGCCACGGATTGTAGAGACCACCACGGAACAGGATTTTTACCCCCTGAAACGCGAATTTTACCGGGGATACGATTGGGCTATTTTTAGCCGTGATTGAGTGGGTTTTAAATAGCAATTGGGACGGTTTTGTTATGCAAACCTGGCCACCCTGAATCATCAGAGAAGAGAACTTGTTGCAAGAGGGAGGGGAAGTTATTCTGATGAAATAATATGAGGGCACGTGAAAAAAAATAATGATGTGAATGGATAAAGCATTTATATTAAATATTGCAAAAATTGTTCATAAACAAAATGGACTTATTCACAGCATTTGCAGTGTAATACCTGACTGGGACTGTCCATAATTGGAGCCATATCCACTCTGATTATAAGGAGCAGAGCTGCTCTCTGAGTTTTGGCTGTATCCTCCTAAGCTCTGCTGGCTGTAGTTTTGGCCAGGGGGTTGACTGTAACTCTGGTTGGACTGTCCTCCATAACCGCCATAACTGGGAACAACGCAATGAATTCATTATTTTAATGATAAATGTGAGAAATCGTTTAATATTATGATAACACTTTGGAAATGATGCATTGAACTTACCCATGGCTTGAGGTTTGAGCATAATCTAAAGGGGAAAGACAACGTACATTATACATGGTGGGGTTTTTGTTGTTGATTTCTTTTTTTTTTTGTAATTTACAAGAACTGGCAAAATCACAGATCTGCGTTTGATCAAAAGTGTGCATTGGCTTTGGGAAAATAGAGTACTAGTCTGGAGATAGTTCACCCAAAAAATAACATTATGTTATTATTTATTTCTCCTCATGTCGTTCTAAGCCTGTATGAGCTAATTTTGTGGAACAAAAAAAATATTTTAAAAAAAGATATTTGGAGAAATGTCTTTCTTTTTTTGTCAATTCACTGAAAGTCAATGCATGGTGACCCAACTGTTTGGATACCAACATTCTTCTTTGATGTTCACAGAATAAAGTCAGTAATACAGGTTTGGAACAACATTTGGTCGAGAAAATGATAAAACAATTTTCATTTTTAGGTTATCTAACTATACAACTAGTCAAGCTCCCGTTTTAATAAATGAATTCTGCAGTCGTAATGGGGGTGTTAGAGTTTTTCGCGTTGCTAAAACCGTGTATAAGATGTAGAGGATGCCAAATAATTAATCTCTTAAACCGTTAATTACTGAAACTGAATTTAAAACGGGAAAAAAAACCTCAGTATGGACTCGGAAATATAGGTCAGGTGTAAATATAGGTCAGTAGAACAAACCAGCTCAAATTGAAAGAGCTTCTAACAAAATGGCGGATGCCGACATGTTCTTCATTTCGCCTTTTGTCAAATAATATATAAATGCACCAAATGGGTCCAGCGCTTCCATTACACAACCTCTCCATTTGCGAGTAACCAATAAAGATGACTTTGAGAAAATTACTAGGTACCTTTTGCATTAGATGCAACGTTTTGGCAAAACCTAGCGATTATAATAAAAGCCAAATAATAATAATAGCCAAATAATACGACTACTTTGACTATCTTACCATTTGACGCCATGATAGCGGTTTAAATCCTTTTAGCAGCTGATGCAGAAGACCAATTTGAGCAGAGTTGCAGTCACCTTTGGTTAACAATATCAACTGCGCAACTGTGCGGACACTGACGCTGTTGTGTTGTGTCGATTTGAGCCTGCAGGTGGCGCGCACCGGTGATCCCACGCTATCGTCCATTCATCTTTTTGATGTTTACAAAATATTTAGACTAGAGTAAACACATACAGTTTAAAACTAGACTTAAAGTGTTCTTTTTATTATTTTTTTTTCAAAACAAAAGCATCTTTAGTTCTAGTGAGTCTTAAGTGTAATGTACTATAAAAATATCAAGATCAAATCGATTTACGACTAATGACAATGTTTAGTGCATATCATAAATAAAAAAATAAATGAAAGCCTCAAGAAAAAAGAAAACACAGGTGACATACTAATTTAATATAAATTCTAAAATAACACTGATATTGAATGCATGAGTGAAAGCAGTATTTGTAATGTGCAATAATATGCCTTATGCAGTCAAATCAATTTGATTTTCATTACAAATATTCAGAACAAGAAATACAAAATCATATTGAATTTACCCTATAAATTAGGATATTGGCATTTTAAAGTGTTTTGAGGTCTTGGTGACATTACTGCAATCACATAAAAGATATCTAATACACAATAACAACAGTATATAACAACTATATCTGTGCTTAGGCAGGATCAGATGGCCAGATCACTCCGCCATAAAAACATGTCACATATTACATTATTTAAAATAATTTGCAACACCTCTGAAGCTTTGCATTCAATTTTTGCACTACAACAGCTTTCAAAACATGGCAAATCAATGCCACACAGACAAAACTGGTGGTGTTTCAAAATTTAAGACTGTTTTTAACTTGTACATTGGATCTTTTTAACAAAAGAGTACTAACACAATAGAGAGGCCTAGAACCAGAGGTGTTTGACTTTCACTCCTCCAAGCATGACCAAACAATTGAGCTTCTGGAACTGTGTTGCGGATGAGGCTCGCAAAGCTTGAGACTCTGGAGTAGATACCTGGCCGGTTCTTCTGAGCACACCCAAGTCCAAAACTCACAACTCCTGCCTGAATCCACGTCCCATTGCCAACAGGACAAACCAGAGGCCCTCCAGAGTCCCCCTGAAAGAGAAAAATGTGGTTATTTACATGGTAGGATAGTCAGGGTACTAACAGTATAATAGTAATAACATACCTGACAGGAATCCTTGCCTCCCTCCATATATCCAGCACAGATCATGTCTGATAGAACATCAACTGTTATTAAATCAGATGACAAAATCTGATACATTGATTGGCAGGAAGACTGGTTGATAATGGGCACTTGCACTTCCCGTAGCGCCCCAAGTCCAGTGAGGGAGACTATTTGAAAGGAAAGACAGGGAAAGCAATTCACAAAATGCAAAATGTCCAAAATATTATTAAACTAACATAACATCCAATGGGAATAGAAGTGTAATATCTATAATGCTTTGTCTAGACATTTTTTGTCAGGCTGCTATATCATACATATATTTGTTATTGACACAAAGTGTTGTCTCTTATCTATCATTTCTGTGTCAAATCATTTTTATCTTTTCCATACAGCAGCGGCGACGGTTACTGCATGTACTGCATGTGTGATAAAAGACATAGGGAAACTTTGTTTCTAACATTGCAGGACAATGAAAAAAATCTCTTAAATCTTATACTATGTTGCGGGTCAATTTGAGCAATTTCTATTTTAAGTGGTCAGATATACTGCTTAAACTTCTTGAAATGTTTTTTTTCTCATTTAGGGTCATGAACATGCCTGCAAAGTGTCAACACTGATGTGTTGTGGAATGTGTGTAAAAAAAATTCTATTACAAATCTGTTATTACAAGATGTTTGTGGTTCAATATGACAGTTCAGCATAAAGTAAATGTGCCATTCACTTTTTCTCCTTTCCCACTCACATATTCTGGTTAAAGGGTTAGTTCACCCAAAAATAAAATTTCTGTCATTAATTACTCACCCTCATGTCGTTCCACACCCATAAGACCTCCGTTCATCTTCAGAACACAAATTAAGATATTTTTGATAAAATCCGATGGCTCAGTGAGGCATCCATTGACAGCAAGATAATTAACACTTTCAATGCCCAGAAAGCTCCTAAAGACATATTTAAAACAGTACATGTGACTACAGTGGTTCAATCTTAAGATCGAGAATACTTTTTGTGCGCCAAAAAAACTAAATAACGACTTTATTCAACAATATCTAGTGATCTGCGATTTCAAAACACTGCTTCATGAAGCTTCAAAGCTTTACGAATCTTTTGTTTCGAATCATTGGTTCGGAGCGTGTATCAAACTGCCAAAGTCACTTGATTTCAGTAAACGAGGCTTCGTTACATCATAAGTGTTTCGAAACATTTCAAAATTTCAATGGTTCACGTGACTTTGTCAGTTTGATACACGCTCTGAACCACTGATTCGAAACAAAAGATTCGTAAAGCTTCGAAGCTTCATGAAGCAGTGTTTTGAAATCGCCCATCACTAGATATTGTTGAATAAAGTCATAATTATTTTTTATTTTTTTGGTGCACAAAAAGTATTCTCGTCGCTTCATAATATTAAGGTTGAACCACTGTAGTCACATTAACTGTTTTAAGTCTTTAGTAGCTTTCTGGGCATTTGAAAGTCTCAATAAACTTGCTGTGAATGCAGGCCTAACTGAGCCATCAGATTTCATCAAAAATATCTTAATTTGTGTTCTGAAGATGAACGAAGGTCTTACGGGTGTGGAACAACATGAGGGTGAGTAATTAATGACAGAATTTTCATTTTTGGGTGAACTAACCCTTTAACTAAATGCTACTGGATATTTTAACAAGAAAGCCATTATCACATATGTCCATGATTGCTTCTAACTTACTCCCCCTTGTCTACTGTAACTACCACTACTGAAATGGTAAGAAATCCAGCTGTCCCTCCCAAGGAAACAACACATGCAGAAAATCTTTGCCATGAGTTTAAAGAGTAAAATCTCTGTTATTTGCTGTGGTTCCCCCTTATTTCCTTGTTGATGCACTTACCGCCCTCTTGAGTGTGTCCCCAGCCTGTAACGTAGCATAAGGTTCCACTGTTGAACTGGAAGCCGGCATATGGCAGACACACAGGCTGAATCCTGTCTGACCAGGTGACCGGAGAGCGCAGCTGCACTAAGGCTACGTCTCTGCCCTCCTGAGGGTTTGAGTATCCTTCTGGAACAACCACCCGCTGCACCTGACTGACCATCTCAAACTGGTTATAGCCATTAAGCAGATGGCGTCCCATGTACAGGCGATATGAAGACACTTCTGAGGGGCTGAGGGTAGGAGGGTTAAAGGGATAGTTCACCCAAAAATGAAAATTCTGTCATAATTTACTCACTCACTCAAGTTGTTCCAAAGGCAGATATTAGGAAGAATGTCAGTAACCAAGCAGATCTCGCCCCCCATTTACTATCATAATAGGAAAAAAATACTATGGTAGTCAAAGGGGGGCGAGATCTGCTTGGTTACAAACATTCTTCCTAATATTTCCTTTGTGTTCAGCAGAACAAAGAAATTTATACAGGTTTGGAACTACTTGAGGGTTAGTAAATGATGACATAATTTTCATTTTTGGGTGAACTATCCCTTTAACTTCTCTATAATCAACACCGACATTGATAATATGATAATACTTACTTAGGAAAGCAGTGTGCAGCAGACAGGACCCAATTTTTTGCAATTATGGATCCACCGCAAACATGGCCATTGGCTCCCATCTGAATGTCCACTTGCCATGGCCACGCCCCTGCTGATGCTTCAACTCCTCCCACAATGCGTTTCCCTAGCGGAGGCCTGCCGCACACTTACGTGAACAGGTCAGAAGAGATTTAGTGTACTACACAGTAGAGGTTTTCTTACCAGATCACACCTGCCCTACAACACCCCTAGAGTATCATTACATCTTCTCACTATATTAATGAGGAGCTACACAAACAGGAGCATGAGACATGAGGTGTGAGTGAAAGCTGTTGTGGGTAAGGTTACAAACTTAAGAAGGAGGAGAAAGTTTATTAGGGTCAATGATGTGATGCTCATTTTATCATCCATATCTATTAAGCTATTCAAAACGGCATACAATTTTCTTCTGAATTCAAAGTCATTGTGATAATGTGAGGCTTAAAGTAAAAAAAATAAAAAATCTGTGGTGCTAGCAAGCTCAAGGTCATGAGTTTGATTCCTAAGAACTGATCAAATGTGTTCCTTAAATTCAGTGCAAGTCATTTTGGATAAAAACATCTGCCAAATGCATAATGTAAATGAAAAATGTGCATTTTTTATTATTAATTTTAAAATGTTTAAATTTAATAATAAGCAACAAATCCATTTGTTTTAAAATGTTATTATAGAAAATGTGTCACTGTGACATGCAGGAAGGACAATTTTGTGGCCATGCGACAAGAAAACAGTAAAACTAAAAGACTCATAGACCCACAAGATCATGGTTTATAATATTACATATTTTGACCTTTTACTAGAAAGTTATGCTTTGTTCAAAATCAAACGGTTAGCCTTTATTTAGTACTTAATTTGGATAATTTTCTTCATATCTTTTTTTAAATCAATATAAACATTTTCAATTCTTATGAATTGAAATTATGTTACATTTAAAATAGATTTCTCTATCATCTCAGACATACTAATCTGTCACTGACCAATAAATTGAAAAATAATTACCTTGTGCCACACAGGTTGACTGACCTGTATTTTGTAGGACACAGAATGACAAATTATGAATTTAATGAATGCTGTGAATCAAACAGTTTTAGTAACAGACCATTATTACACCCTAATAAGATTTACCTGTTACCATCAAGACAAGGAGCAGCTGCAGGCATGTATCAGTCATTCTGT
The DNA here is from genome assembly GCA_003731715.1 of Anabarilius grahami. Taxonomy (NCBI): domain Eukaryota; kingdom Metazoa; phylum Chordata; class Actinopteri; order Cypriniformes; family Xenocyprididae; genus Anabarilius; species Anabarilius grahami. The sequence continues at coordinate 1,795,350 of RJVU01080352.1, read as the reverse complement.
TCACTTGGCTGAGTATCTGTAAATAATGTCAGTGTTTTAAAGAATAACCTATAATTTTCCACTTGAAGTGACCCTTGGGCTCTAATTCAACAAAAAACAATCAACATTGTTGTCAATAACTGAGTCCAATAACTTACTTGTAATGTCAAAGGTCCTTTACCCAAAGGGGATGTCCGAGGGTCGGATAAAACGCTCGAACAGAAATGGTAATGAACACTCTATATTTTTAGGGCAAAAAGAAAACGATTTAACCCCGAACACCCGAAAACTCTGATCGCGCCAAGCTACAGATTTGTGATGCCTCGTTTTGAAAAAGGTACATATTCGTATCTTTCAAACAATAATTTACATGAGCTTCGAGAGCAAATATGTCGATGTAATCGACACGGACGAAAGCAAAAACGCCGAAATGTTCATTTGCCAGAGAATGTATGAAAGTACCTGTGCGTTTCTACCTGCTGCCAGCATCCAATCACAACGCGCGGTCTCAATCTCCTCCCAAATAATGAGCCCGTTGTTCTCGGCATAAAGAAGATTCACACAGTGCAGGAGAGCGGAATTCCTGCCGTTCGTGTAGAACAGTTGGATTATTTTTTGGCAAAAACGTAGACGTTCAGTTCAGTTCCTTTATCTTTTCTCAAGACACACAATAACAATTTGTAGCCGTTCACCCAGAGTTATTCATTCCAGCGATACACATTTCAAAAAGCCTAAATTCGTATTTTGCTCCACATTATTTGCAAAAAAAAGCAAGAAAAAATATATAATATTCAGAATATTTAAACACACTGATTTCTCATCAATAACATTTTAACAGTATTTTCTGCATTTACATGCAACGTTCGTAATTAGAGTCATAACGGAAAACTATATTATTTTTAGTAAAACAGTAACTAATTAACTATTGTGTTACTACAGTAATCATATTTTAACCATTATACTCATAGTGAAAAGTCTGCTAAAACACCACAGTTCCCTTTACTGCCTCACTTTAGCCCACATCTACCATTTTAGTAAAAACAAACAAATAAAATGCTTCAATTTATTTTTCAGAAAACAGTAGGCTATAAGCTATATATCAGTATCAGTGACATAATAATCCCTTTAAGTATTATAGTTACCAAGTTATTGTTCCTTATGCTGAAGGGCAATTTTAGACAAGTCATTTGACCCTCTTTATCTTATATATATATATATATACAGTGTATATTGGGATCAACTTTCACCTAAAAGCCAGACAGGTGCTGCATGTGCAATAGGTAATTCTATACTGCCTAATGAATTATTCATCATAATGTTGCTTGACTTCACAAACTTTTTTCTTCAAAGTGTTTTTTTTTTTTTAACTAAGCCATTTGAAGATGAAGGAGTCTAGTATAAATATTAAACCATCTCACAGAACACATAGTCAAACCAAGATGTATTCACACCTTGAACATTTCATTCATTAATAAGAGTTTATTCACTATAGTTAAAAAAAAAAAATGGTAATAAAATATGACAAGATCTCAAGAGTTAAACTGTCAGAAAAAAAAAAATCTTAATTATGTCAGATAACAAGCAAAACACGGTCAGGTCAAAGTGTCTGAATAATTTTTGGTTCCAAATTTTTACCAATTTTACTGGTAGTCTACTGTATGAAGAATTTTTGGGTATAATATGTCACAGTTTACTTTATTTTGCTATCCTCACTTACATAAACAAACTATAGTGTCCTGCACCCACTAGTAAAAATATCTCAAAAATATCAAAAACATCTGAATAATTTTTGGTTTGACTGTATGATCTGAAGTACCACACTGATGCACTAAAATGTTAACTTGAAATAAAGAAGGTTCACAAACAATGATATGAATATTACTATTCATTTATTTAAAAAAAATAACAGACTCAATACAATGCGAATGTACAATCTCAGAGTATATCTACATGACATTTAGGTCAGCTGTGAAAAACATCAGGGGTGAAGGGACAGTCTCACACTCTTCTTTTTTTTTTGACGTTCATATTCCTCATTTTTTAGAGAACTTGGGCTGCTTGTGTTTAGGAGGTGCCCATTTCAAACAATGTGTGTCCACTGTAGAAACACAAAATGTAAAATGTTTAATAGATTAAACTCACAAATACACAACATCACATGCATAAAGCTAGCACTAGAAGCACATTCATGCATTTTTCAGATCTGTTACCTGTTATTGGGGGTTTCTTGTACTGGGCACTTTTGAGATGTTCCTCTACAAGTTTGGGTGTGACACAGATGACATGCTGACCTTTCCAGTACTTGACCATGTTTAGAGACTGTAGCGTGCTGATGATGTCACTCTGTGTGATACTTGTCATCTGACTGTGGGTTCAGACAGTATGCATTAGTTAGTGCTCTTCATCAAGACAGTGGCAGTCGATTTATTTCAGTATTTTCTTTTTTTTAAATGTTTATCTGAATTGTTCAGGTATACAAATGTGCACATGACCTCATGTATTTCCTTTCATGCAAGTTTGTACTTGTATTTGGGACTGGATGTTTACCTGAGGTCTTTGATGGACAGAGTCCCTCTGAAGTCTCGCAGAATCTCTAGTAGTACCCATGACCAGTAACTCCTATAACTCAACTTCCCCAAGTCTGACAGAGGTTTCTCTGGAGACCCCACCGTACTCTCCAGCTTAGAAAGCTCATAACCTGAGATGAATAATGACACAAAGAACAATTATTCATCTATAAAAGTGCTTATATCAGAGGCAAACAATTGATGAAAGGTGAAACAGGGGTGAAACTTACTAAATGCAATTAGAAATTTTCCATATCCTCTTCGCTGGTATGGAGGAAGAGTGAGAATACAAGCCACATTGTTCCCATCTGGAGACTCTTTCTCCTGCTCATGAGAAACATATATAGATAAAGCGTGTTAAGATTCAAAAGCTACACTGTATAAATACAACTGACATACAATGTCAAAAACAAACAGTAGAAACACTTTACCTTAGAGAAGTAACCCACAATATGTGCTCCCTGTTTGTTGACTTCAGTGAGGATGTAGAAGATGAACGGCTCCACATCAAAGTAAAGTGTTTTATGATCCAAAAACAGCTTTGCCAGGAGACACAGATTCTGACAGTAGATCTACAGCAAGAAGGACAGTGAGAACCACAGAAACTTTGTAGAAAATTAACTGCACATGGATGTATTAGCAATGTAACAAATCAGTTTATATAGTATACATAGTCTCCGTCAGGTTTTAAATCTATTTATCATGCAATGATTTGTTTCTGTTTCATGTTAAATGTGAGTGGAAGGTGTCATTTGGCTCACCTTATGGTCCTTCCCATCAACTTCGTATACTGAGATATTGTTTCTGCGATAAATCTCTTTGCCTGGAGGCTGACGCCACTGACACTGTGACTGAAACGAGAGCCATTGAGGAACAAAAGAAAGGGAAAACAAAAGAAAGCATAAATTAAGAACGTAAACCTTACTCTGTGAAACTAGAAATGCTCTAAAACACAACAAAAATCATTTAAAACTAGCAGATCAACAAAGACCAACAATGACTAAAAACACAAAAAACAAATGCTTGTACGATAGAGTGCTACAGTAATGAGCCCTAAAAGGTAAGTTGGCATTTTTGCACTTCCAGTTGTCTCATTGTTGAGGTGTTTTTTAATGTTTTTTTGTTGTTGTTGTTGTTGTTAAATGTCTTAAATAAGGTCTGTGGATAATGCAAGCTCAAGCTATAGTTTCACCTTTTATTCTACAACATAAAATACATTGGTAATATCCCAGTAATATCAGTAAAATCTAACTAATTGCTATCTAACTATCTAATTGCTAACAAGTGGCTAAATGGGACGACAGAGGTTGTTGGGGAAATGAAACATCATCAAACCAAACAGGAAAACTCATCTAAACACTAGTTCACTTTCACAGCCTCACTGTGTTTATAATCAAGCTCTTGCAAATTATCTCAACTCAAACTTTCCAACTTAAAGATTTTAAATTAAGATTAAAATATATGTTGGAAATTTAGTGACGGTGATGTTGAATTTGTGACTGTGGTGTAGTTCATTTATATTTATAGCCTAACTTTTTCCTTTTTATTTTTTTTACTTCTGGTGCTTTTATTTACTCTTAAAAAAACATTAAAGTTGTGTTAATTTGTGAAGATTATTTTGATGAACGTGCAAGAATCAAACTTTTGACGTCACAGAGCTTATTTTCTGCAATAATCCAAAAGCCAATCAAAAAATCCTATTGACTTTTTGTTGAGGGAACCAGGGTGATGCTAACCCCTGAGTTGGCCTACAAAAACAAGTCATCCCCCTCAGCACTCTCTTCTAAGCATTTAAATACATTAGCCAAGATATATAGCACCCCCTATGGTTTCATTAACAGAAGTTACTATGTGAATAAACAACAAAACCATTGTGTGGACTGACCAGGTGGTATCGGAATGTCTTCTCATACTTCATATACTTCAGGCAGTATTCACAGATCCAAAGTTTAGGCTGTTTTCCATAGTCCTCAGGGAATGGAGAAAAGTACCATGCATCAATCTCAAAGTTCCCAATCTGGATCTTGTCCACATATTTTACTTTTGTGATCTGTAAATGTGAAAACGAAAGTCACATTTGTATCAAAATGGGAAAAACAGATGGATCATTTATTTAACGGAAAACACCATTAGCATTGCGGTACTGTAAACCAGATTTTTTTTTTTTCAATGATTATTATGCAAATTATGCTCCTTCTTACCGCCTCATGCTCTTTCTCCAGGGCAGCCGTAGTGGGGTCCATCTCTGCATATGTCTGGAGGAAAAAAGACGGGGTCATATAATTACTAATGTTGCTATTGGACTGACATAGACTCATTCAGACTTTTAAACGGTCCATATGTCAGGTACCTTCTGAACGTGGTTGATCTCGTCATGTTTACGCTTCTGGTTTCGGGTGATCTTCCTCTCTGGCTGGTCCACAAGCTCACCCCCACCACCTTCCTCCACACTTTTTCTCACTGCATCTTTCACAGTCTTTGTCAGGGCTAAACGAGCCTTTCCAACCCACTCATCTAAACGTCTGTTGACTGCAATTGACAAAAGAGAGAATGTGCTCAGTGAATCTGTAAGGACTACACAAACCTGTAAAGCATCTGTGTATGATCAGCCATGAATGGTATCTGAAAGCGATTTCACTTACATCCAACATAGTGGACATAAAACTCTTCTCTGCCCTCCTGCTCATTTAGCCTGGACTGAATAACCTCTGCTGAATCTGAAAGAAAAGTACAAAATAAATAAATAAACCAACAAACAGTATGTGCATGCTTACATTACGTACCTCTCATTCAGCACGTTTTTACAATAATAATATACGTAATAATACCATAATAGATAATTTAACTATAAAACTATGTGTTGTGAAATAAAATTCTAAGTAAGCATATTCCGTTATTAGCTTACGCCATGTTTTGTCCGCACGCTGACAAAGATAAGTCTCCCCGATTTCCACCGACACCTCTTGCTCTCTGCCGCCGCTGTGTGACATTCCATCCCCGGAGTGCGGAGTACTCGAGCCCGTGGCTTCTCGGTCTCGATCCACGGCCTCCGCCTCATCCTCTTCCCCGCCGCTGCCGTTTGAAGAACACGTTGCTCGTGTTCCCGTCTCTAAGTTTCCTCGGTCGGTTCCAGCGTGGCCAGCGTCTATTTCAACGTCCATTCGCTCTTCTGAACCGCAGTTATCATATGAATTGTTCATGTTTGGGTGACGATTGCCGGACATTGACATTGCTACGCCAGACATCTTTGTCCATTTGAAAACATTGCGCACTTCGAGGACTCGAGCATGCGCAGTACGCTCTCGGCCCTGCTTTGTGTTTTATTTCACTATTGAAAGTTTTATGACCACTAAATACCAACACATGGGACACATCAAAGAAATAGTTGTATCTACCTGTACATGAGAGCTGTCCAGGCAAGTTTTAAGCGTGTGGATTATTGAGAATTACATTTTCTTGACGTTTAGAATAAATATAACTTATTTTTTATCACAACCTACGACAGAACAAAGAACAAACTTTCTTTCACATTTCAGTTTTATGGATTGTAGACACAATCACAATTGCTTTAGCAAACTTCCTGAGTGGTTAGACTCCTTCCTAATTGCAATGTCTACTCCTTCATTTTCAGTAACAACAATGACGTACACAAAAGAGAAAGAAAAAACATGGGTCAGTTTACTGCTTGTGGAGATTTTTATTACAGACACTGATTTGATGATAGTACAGCTGGTGAAACTGGGAGGTATGCTTGTTCCTCTGCCTGTACCTCCCCTCTCCCTTGGTCAGAGCACTCCCTCTTTCCTAAATTCTTTTTCCACTCTCTGATGCAAACCCCTCCCACCACCTCTATGTGCTCCACCGCCTCTGTGATGATGCCCAGCCCCTCCCTCTCTGGCTCTATGTCCACCTCCACGGTGACCGACGCTCCCAGAATTATCCCAGTAACCGGGTCCCTTAAAGTTCCTGTCCTGCCAGTGTCCATAATGTCGTCCGGAGACACGACTACCACGCTTCCATCCTCTACTCACATGTTCCCTTTCTGGGTGTCCATCCTGTAAGATTGTCTGAGTCGCATCTTTTGAAATACACACATTTTGTTTGCTCTCATCTTGTCCACAGTTGGATTTTGAAGTAGCCTTGTCTTGAGAAATACATTTTTCTTCTTCATTGGTCAAAGGCTGCCTGAGCTGTGCTATATTATCACCGAGTTCATATACCTGTCCTTGTGCTGTGCTTTCTACCTGTAATGTAGTGTTTGGAGGGTCTGAGTTGACACAATTAATCTTATCAGAAGACTGCATTAGCCCTCCCAACCGTTCCACCCCAGGTGAAGGCATCGCATGACGTCCTAATCCACCTCTTCTGCCTCCTCTTCCTCTATGACCTCTCTTGAAATCACCTTGTTGTCTTCTCTCGTGAGTGCACGGACGCTGTGATTGGCCCAAAGTGTGATGACTTTGAGAGGCTTGGGTTGCACCGGTGGAATCTGGGGATGAGGAAGGGAGTGACTGACAAGATTCGGCACCAGAGGCATCCGTACCGGAAGCGTCAGAAAGATTAGCTTGAGCCTGAGGAAAAAAAAAACATCCCTCATTTATTTATTCATTCAGATACTGACATTGAGAACTCAAAGGCCTCAATTGTCACTCCTCTTCAGGGTGAATATATAATTATCATTTAAAAAAAAAAATCTCAATGGTTTTTAAAGGAAGTCTCTTATGCTCGCCATGGCTGCATTTATTTGAAGAAAAAAAAAATGTAAAAAAAAAAAATTAAAAGAAATGTTTTCTAATTGAATATATTTTAAAATGTAATTTATTCCCGTGATAGTAAAGCTGAATTTTGAGTATCATTACTCCAGTGTGACATGATCCTTCAGAAATCATTCTAATATGATGATGATGAAACATTTCTTATTATTATCAATGTTGAAAACAGGATTCTATTTATCTATTTCAGGATTCTTTGATGAATAGAAAGTTCAAAAGAACAGCCTTTATTTGAAACAGAAATCCTTTGTAACATTATAAATGTCTCTCTACTGTCACTTTTGGTCAATTTAATGCATCCTTCCTAAATAAAAGTATACATTTTTCTTTAAAAATAAAAATTCTTACCGATCCCAAACTTTTGAACAGCAGTGTATATATTATTATTTTATATTTTATTTTTAATGCAGTTGTGACTCCCAAAACTTTGCATTGTGTATGTAGCCAAACATGTCAAATCAAAATGTTCCATCCAGGATTTACCTCATTAATGTGAATTAGGAACCTATTAGACTCTGCTTCTGGGTCAATAACTCCACCCTTTTCCTTCTGCTGTTCCAGAATCTTCTGGAGCGCTGCCCATTTCGCTTTAAATTCTCCACCGATGACCACATCCTCCTGCTGTGAGTGAAGCAATAATAAACACAATGTTCATGTGTATCCACAGCATGTGACCAGTGAGCATACATGAGGGTGTTGAGCTTTCTAACTAGACATCCCTGCATAGTCAGCTAACAAGAGGGACTGCACATGGGACAATGACACACTGTTTAAAGAAAATCTACTGCTTGGCACTGAACACAAGAGTGACTTTGTCCACTTGACATTTCTAACAATGATAAACGTCATGCCCAAGCCAGTTTAGCTTGACCCAACTGCTAGCATCGTGTCCACGGAGAATGATACACTGTGTCTGTATGTCTTACCTGGGTGAAAACTGGAGCAGGGGAGGAAAGAAGGGCATCCAAATCGTAGGTCAGAGGCTCTCGACACACAGGGCAAACAACAGCCAACTCCTGTTAATGAAGGATTCTCATTTATATCAAAAACACCTTTTGTTTACAGTATACATCACTGCGCGTTTGTGTTGCAATTAGTTATATATTCACAGAAATGTTGAAGCAGATTATGTACTATTACAGTGGTAAATATGTAGCATTTTGCTCTAAGACAAAACAGTACAGAAACTCTATTAAAGTATACAAGATAAGGAGATCGTAAGTATCCGCTATGACGAACAGCCCCACCTCTTTTTCAGTCTGGTCTCTGGTTTTATCTTCCTCCAGCTCCCTCTCACGGTCCTGCAGCTCCATCTCAGAGTGAGTGATGTAGCGGCCGAGGCAGTGCGAGTGGAAATAGTGATAGCAGCTGGTCTTAGTGAACACTTCCCCCTCCTATGGTTAGGACAAAACAGAGGAAGAGGAACAAGATAAATGTTAAATTATAAATTTCACAAACAGGCCACAGTGCACATTATGTGCATATTTTTATGGTACTATCACAATTAAAAAAACCACACCTTAAAGCCGTACAGACAAATGACACAGTTTCCATGGGGAATATTGCTCTCAGTCAGTATCTCTTTAGCTCTCTGTATAGATAAAATAGAGAAATCATTTGAGACAAACACAAGATACAAGGCATATAACAGTACCGTTTGAGGTTGGAGCATTTTTTAAAAGATGTTTTTGAGAAAAATGCCTCTTATTTGAAAATGTCATTTATTCTAGTGATGTCAAAGCTGAATTTTCAGCATCATTACTCCAGTCTTCAGTGTCACATGATCCTTCAGAAATCATTCTAATATGATGATTTGCTGCTCAAAAACATTTATTATTACTATCAATGTTGAAAACAGTTTTGCTGCTTAATATTTTTGTGGAAACAGCAGTACATTTTTTTCAGGATTCTTTGATGAATAGAAAGTTCAAAAGAACAGCATTTATTTGAAATAGATTTTTTTCTAACATTAATAATGTCTCGTTACTGTTACTTTTGATCAAATTAATGCATCTTTGCTTTACTGAATAAAAGTGTTCATTCCTTTAAAAGAAAATCTTAAATAAATCTTAATAAAAAAATCTGCAACCTCTATGAGCTGATACAGTACAGGCGTCCCCATACATGACTCTGCCTCCTTCTGCAAACTGCTCTGTAAACTGAGAAAAGAGCAGCATGAGAAAACACTGGAAAGAGTAATAAGTGAACCAGGACGTTTAAATATAACATTGTGTCATAATAATCAAATCACCTGAGCAGTTTATCATCCGAGAGTCCACGTGGATTGTGAATAGAGATGCAAGGGGATGAATATGGATACTGAAAGTGAATAAAAATACACTCAGAACACCAACAGAAGCTAGTAAAGAAGTGTCAAGTAAATACAAAACATGTTAGATCCATTACCAAATATTTGATCTATTTATAATTTGTATATTTCTATATGTATAGCTATTACAGCAACAAACCTGAGAGTTCAGATCCATTGTCAGTGTAAGACGGACGAACTGAGAGAGACAGTCCTCCGCAGTGGAGGGATAGAGTACCAAACTGACTGTCCACCCTCTAATTGAGACAGATTTGACATTTTTATTTCTGTACAGGTTAATGACAGTTAACTATACCATTATCTCAAGCAATTTATGACAATCTAAAATAGCAATAAATGCTAAAACATTTACCCCTCATCTTTCTGAGTAACACTGAGCTCATCCAAGTAGATGGACTGCAGCACTTCAATTTCAGACAGGACACTGTGGTGTCAAACAGATGTGACGATGTAAGATTCGAGTAGAACTGATTTAAAGTCACATTAACATGAGTATGACACAGCAGATGCCACTTGGCCATTTGTTTACTTAGATACTGACCATTACAGCGCCCGTGACTATAACAGTTACGTCCGAACAACTTAACTATGGATTCACTTTTGTTATTCTCGTACAAAATAAGTCATATATCACGGTATGTACTATTTAGTCACCAATGACAGTTCTCTTGTATCGTTAACAAGTATGCTCTGCAAGTCTTCCAAACAAGATATGTTCAGTTCATATGTCAATCAAACCTTGGTTTATATTGTAATTAGTAACAAATACACGTTTCTGTCAGTATTTACCAGCAGCTCAATACTCACTCGCTCTCGGCAGCCATGTTGGAGGTGACGTCACCACCCCACCACGACATCGGTCAGCTGACACAGAGCCGACTGGCAAACATACGGGAATTTCAGGGATTCTGGGGTTTATGAGTCAACAAACATGATTCAGTGGTCAAATGAAATGATTTAAACAAACTGTGCTTTCACTATTTATTTAGTAGGTTAACCCTAAAAAGGGCAAGACCATTAAGACAGAAAATTCATGTATTGCTATTTTCCATCTTCCATTTTTTTTAAATCATGACTTTTATTTTTGATTTGAATGTTTGTATTCTCAGGATACGATGCCCATTTGGGGGTATAAATTAACTGAAAACAGAATGCTTGTTTGGCAATGATGGTTACATTTGAACCACCTTAAAAAAAAAAATCTTCATTACTCCAGTCTTCAGCATTACATGATCCTTCAGAAATCAGTCATAATTTGCTTTTCAAGAAACAATCATTATTGTCATTATCAATGTTGAGAACAGTTGTGCTGCTTAAAATTTTTGTGGAAATGGTGATACTTTTTTCAGGATTCTTTGATGAATAGAAAGATGAACAGCATTTGTTTGCATTTATTTATTAAATTGATTAAAGCATTTATGAAATAGAAATCTTTTGTAACAATATAAAATGTCTTATCTGACTCTTTTGATAAATTGAATACATCCTTGATGAATAAAAGTATTAATTTCTCTTGTTATAAATCTTACATGTTTTTTGGCAACAACATAAAATAGTATAATTGTTTCCATAAACATGTTAAAATTCAACATTTATAATAAGAAATGTTTCTTGAGCAGCAAATCATCATATTAGAATGGTTTCTGAAGGATCATGTGACACTGAAGACTGAAGTAATGATGCTGAAAATTCAACTTTGACATCACAGAAACAAAATTAAATTGATTAAAATAGAAAACAATTATTTTAAATTGTAATATTTCACAATAATATTGTTTTTAAAGTATGTTTGATTAAATAAATGCAGCCTTGGTGAGCAGGAGAGACTTCTTTCAAAAAACATTGAAAAATTTTAATGTTTCCAAACATAAAATAAAATAAAAATATAGTAACTTCTGGTAATGGTCAATATACATATCAATAAACTGTTGAAGAAAAAAAGTTGGAGGGCCCTTAGCTTCATGGGAGGGGCGCTGAGGAGGGGGCCTAAAGCCCCAGGTAGAAAATCTACTGCCCTTACCACAACCCCTACCTTCTGCCATAGAAAGTGTTGACAGAAATTGCCTAAAAAAATCCATGTAATGTTGACCTAAAACTGAATAGCTAACAAAATGATTAATGACTAAATTATTGAGTATAATTTTTCATTTAAGAGTATTAAGTATTGCACTGATTTTCTAAATCAGGCCACAAAGTCTATAGACCAGAGTCTATTTTTTATTTTTTTTTTAAATCTTGAATTATACTCCAGAAAGGATGACATATCTGCTGAGACACAAACATTTACAGATTATGAAAAATTTAAATAAATTCATACAATTTTAACAAATGTAGTAAGCTAATGCTTAACAATAACTTTTTAAATGTGCAAGTCCCCTTTAGATATTGTAAATATGTGAAATACATCAACTTTTATCTGAAGGTAAGTAGACTTCCCACCACAGGTGACCGTGTTGTTTTAAAATGCTGCCGTGAAAAAAAAAAAAGTATGAACAAACTCGCCAGATCCATTTACAACATGAAACCAAGAAATGAGAACTACACTTTTTGCCTCTTCCCACAGTCTCTCAAATGTTTGTATCCCTCAAAATACAAAAACTAAAAAATAAAATAAAATCTTTTTAGGGTTAAATCCAGGAATAACATGTGAACGTTTGTACAAGTTGAAGAGAGTTGTATTGAACATTCAGTTCATGCATGCCTCTTTAACAAGCGCAAGATGTTAGAAATAGACACATTTGTGATTTTTAAAAATCAGATTTTATTGCTAATTTATTATTTGCATACATTAATGACACATACCAGGTCAATTTTAATTCAACACGAAACATCTCTCACTAATAATAGTGGAACACGTTAGACAGTTTGTGAATAGTGTCTTTCCTGGACCAGGCTTTTGATACCAGTGTAAAAACATGCCAGTCAATTCCCATTTTGTAAAAAGCAAACAAACAAAAAAAACAAAACATTACATTGATAAACATCTGTGTAAACAAACGCTGATGTTCGGCACATAATAGTGAATTATTTTTATTCCTCTTGGCTTCATCTAAGCGCAGTGTTAACATAAAAAAAGTCACATTTCTGATCCGGTAAGTTGACGCAAAGGGGCGAAGTTGCAAAGGTGTTCAATTTGCAAAGGTGTTCGATTTGTCCTCCTTTCCATATCTTCCAACACCTCTGCTTCTAACAGCATTTCTTCCCTTTCTTCCTCCTCTCTCTATCCCTGTGGGAATTAATATGGACAGTATCCTTTTCTCTCTCTCTCTCTCTTTCTGCTCGACTCTGGCTCTGTTTCTTGGCCCGAAGGACCATGTGGGTGAAAGCCATGAACATCTGCAAACATAACAGAATATAAGGCATATCATACTTTTTAAATTTAACACAATAAGTTGAAAACATTAAACATTCTATTCAAGCTAAAAGAAAAATGTTGATTTTTTTTTTCATGAATTTGAGCTTAATTAAATACTGAGGGTTTTTAAATAGATTTTGGCTTAAAGGTGCAGTAAGCGATTTCTGAGAATCATTGTTGAACACTGTTGATATCTGAATTCAACCTAACCAAACACACCCCTCCCTTCATTATTCCGCCCCAAAAATGCACAAACATGCAACGCGAGTGGATATGTCCCTTTATCGTAGCAGAAGTAAAGCAAAAAAAAAGCTTCACAAAAAATAACGCGAAGAAGATGAATGAATGAGGAACAACAAAAAATGAACATACATGAGTTTGTTTTTAGTCGCCAACAGCACACACTCAGAACCACGTTATTCACGTATGGAGCAGAAACAACGCAACCTTGGTGTCCATTTTTAGGCCTTCCTGCTTAGGTCTCTCCAACGCTGGAAAGCTTTTCTAATATTAATGCGGGTCCTACAGCTCTTGCGTGATCATAACCCTTCTTTTTCCGGTGATATTCCTGACCTTTCCTTTTTTTGTAATGTCTCTCAGCCATCTCTCTTTCTAGTCTTTCTTCACTCTCCATCCTCCCCCATCGTGAGTGACACGCCCCCTACTGCTGATTGGCTACAACTGTGTTGTACTGCTCAGTCCAATTTCAGAAATCACTTACTGCACCTTTAAATTAACTTAAAATTCCAAATTCTGTGAAGACAGATCACAGGAAGACAAACCTCACCTCTTCTACGTTGATATTCTCTTTAGCACTCGTCTCAAACAACCTCACACCAACTGTCTCTCCAAAGCGCTGAGCATCTTGGGTGTCTACATGTTTTTTAGAAGGATCATCATTCTTGTTTCCCACTGTTAGGGATCATAGTGAAAAGGAATATTAAAAGTTGGCCTACATCACTTTTCATATCACAATGCATAATAGGGAAGTAAATGAAGTTAATAAAATGTAAAGTTGTGTGTATAAACTAACCTAAAATTTTGCAGACGTTGTCACAGTTCTGTGAGATTTCGTTTAACCATCTTTTCACGTTGACAAACGATTCAGGGTTTGTGACATCGTAAACAATGATTACACCATGAGTGTTTCTGTAATACCTAGAGAAATACAGCACACATGTGAGGGGGAGACCAAAAGAGATCATAAGAATGGTCAAACAGATCAAATCTTTACGGGTTGACTACAGCGAGGCTTACGTCGAGGTGATGGTTCTGAACCTTTCCTGCCCTGCAGTGTCCCAGATCTGGAGTTTAACTCTTTCTCCGTCAATCTCCACTGTGCGGATCTTAAAGTCAACTCCAATAGTGGTTATGTAACTTCCTGTGAGGAGCGCAGGAGCATGATTTTATATTCAGTCATAACATTTCAACTTGAACACTGTCAAGCAAGCATACACTTTCACTTTGTCATGGACATGAGAACACAAGGAATTAGATCCTTTATTTACAGACCCTTTGCCTCATTTTCTGTCTTTCTCACAGACAAGCATTCTGTGCCAAGCAGACTCACCAGAGAATGAGTTGTCTGCGAATCGAAGGAGCAAACTGCTTTTCCCTACATCTGCAAGAGTCAGAGTAGCATTTGTTAAAATGTAATACTTAAGTGCATATATATTTTTATTAAACATGACAGTATTTTCTTTTATAAAACAACATTTTAGTAATAAATAGATATTATTTATATTAACAGATGAAAACAAAATGGCAATAATATGTCTCCACAATGGCATAGCATGAATACAACAACACTAAAAACATCTCAAATCGTCTGTCTGCACCATACAACTTAACCCTGCATAAGAAGTCCCTTTGTGACAAAGGTCGCAATATTCAGGGGTCAACTGGTATTCATGAGCCTTTTCATATCTTTAAGGAGACAAATGCTTCTTAGCCGCACTGTTACAGCGCATAAGTGGCCACAATGAATTAAAAGAGGCAGCTGTGGTTAATACCAGAGTTAAATAACAGACATGTTGAACTCTTGACTTGAGATTGCATCACTGAGAGTAGATACTCAAGACACACATTTGCAAACAAATAAAGACTTGCTATTTTTTCTGATGAAAGTTAAGCTGCTTTCTTCTTTTTTTTTGTTACTTAAAAAGTCATTCATGCTTTTATATCTTTCCGCTTAGACTACTACAACTCACTCTATCAGAGTATTAATAAGTCAATTCTAGCTCAGCTGAAAAATATGAACATATTACTCTCATTCTTGCCTCATTCTCATTACTCTCATTCTTGCGTTTGTGGTGTCTGGTCCCAATCTGTGGAATAAGTTGCCACTAGCTATTAGAATGGTGCCGACTTTGGCCATTTTTAAGTTAAAAATTGATTCATTCTCTAAGGCATTTTAAAAGTGGTTTATGTCTTATGATTGTACAACTTGCTTTAAATGTTATAATTTTTTATTATGCTCATGTATTATCTTTTGTGTCCACTTTATAAAGCACTCTGGCCAACTTAAGTTGTATTTATACAGTGCTATATAAATAAAGAAACAGAAACAAACAAAGAGTTATATGATTTTAAAATGGATGCATAAATATGCTTGTTAAAGGGTTAGTTCACCCAAAAATGAAAATTCTGTCATTAATTACTCTCCCTCATGTCGTTCCACACCCGTAAGACCTTCGTTCATCTTCAGAACACAAATTAAGATATTTTTGATCAAATCCAATGGCTCAGTGAGGCATCCATTGCCAGCAAGATTATTAACACTTTCAGATGCCCAGAAAGCTACTAAAAACATATTTAAAACAGTTCATGTGACTACAGTGGTTCAACATTAATGTTATAAAGGGACGAGAATACTTTTTGTGCGCCAAAAAACAAAATAACGACTTTTTTCAACAATATCTAGTGATGGCCGATTTCAAAACACTGCTTCATGAAGCTTTATGGATCACGTGATTTCAGCAGTTTGATACGCGATCCGAATCACTGATTCGAAACAAAAGATCCATAAAGATTTGAAGCTTCATGAAACAGTGTTTTGAAATAACCCATAACAAGATATTGTTTTTTGGAGCACAAAAAATCTTCTTGTCGCTTCATAACATTAAAGTTGAACCACTGTAGTCACATGAACTGTTTCAAATATGTCTTCAGTACCTTTATGGATCTTGAGAGGTTCAGTGACATTGCTGGCCATAGAGGCCTCACTGAGCCATCGGTTTTCATCAAAAATATCTTAATTTGTGTTCTGAAAATGAACGAAGGTCTTACGGGTGTAGAACAACATGAGAGTGAGTAATTAATGACAGAAATTTCATTTTTGGGTGAGCTAACCCTTTAAAGTCAACATTAAATGAAAATTCACCCTATCTATTTTTTAAATATGTTATTGCATGTGGACAACTCATCCAAGTACATGTTTCATTTGAATTTTTTTTTAACTCGTAATGTTTAATTAAAATGTCATAATTAGTTCTTCGGGTAAAATGAATACATCTCTCTGGGGACGTATGCTAGACTGTGTTCCTTTTTGTGAGTGCACAACCACATCTCAAAATCCTACACACGACTGATGATTTGAACCAAGTCCCTGCCTAACATTTTTGTCTTTTTGATCTGATACACTTGGATGTACGTCACAATAAGGAAGAAAATATCTGTCACTACTTCCGTTTCATCACAACTTTAAAAAAGCAAAAAGCATAGAGATTATAATCAAACAAGGGGATATTAAATGACTGGAGAAATGTTTATAGTAAATTCACAGATCAGTTCATCACAGTACGCATCTCACGCAAGGGCATATTCATGAACTGTTCAACGGACTACATTCATGTAGGGATGAGGACATAATAGTTTCATTTCTGCTTTCCAGTTTGTGCTTAAATTGTGAAATTGCACAACAACATTCCAGTTAACGCACTAAGTCTCAAGTATTTTTAGTAATGGACAGGGTGCTATAGAAATAATTGAAATCATCACTTATATTATGCCAAATATTAGTAATTCTCTCTTGGACAATCTGCCTGATTGGGTTCCTCATTAAAGAGCCAAATAGAAAAGCTGAAACAAAGACAATTTGTTAGCAAGTGTATAAAAATACAAAAGTACTGACTGGAGTCACCAATGATGAGCAGCTTGAAGAGGTGATGGTAGTCTTTTCCAGCCATTCTTCTGTTCAAAATGTGTCCTCATGAAACAAGTTCAACAGCTTTCAAGTCCTTTATATCCCTTTCCTGTGTCTTAAAGTGCCAGGAGGTGTAGGGTAGACAGTTTTGGGTGAAATACTACAAGCATGGTGTGATCCTCAGTTTCCTCAGAATTCAAGCGTGAAATGATGCATCAGTTTGATTTCAGTTCATTCCCATTTATGAATTAGTGATTCTGCATTGCCTCTCTCCGTGCAGTATTCTTAGTTCATCTTAAAACACTCTATAAATTTCAAGTAATATTTCCATTGCTTAAAATCTATGTGAAATTTACTTTTCGTCGCCTCGCCTTCAAGTGCAAACACATTACCACATTGTTGTGGTTAAGTATCAAATGACTCAGATTACAAAGTGAGCAGTTCTTTAATCGCCGATGGTGCTCAAATGCCGAGATATGAGCGCGTCAGGAACCAAATTACCCAGAAAAAAGGGGCGATTTGTTTGAGATCCAACTTGTTTTGTCTCCAAATCTTGATTTCCCAGATATGTAGATTGCATCTCGGTCACAACAATTCCATTCTGCCTGTTTAACCAATGCATGCATGGGCTGGTAGCTTCCCTCGCTTTCAAAGATTACTCCAAGACACTGTAGGAATGCAGGTTCAAGCCGGAAGTGAGAAGTCCCTGTCGGTCCCCTTTAAACCCTAATCCTAGAAAAAAGTAGGGAAGAGACAGTTATTACACATGGATCTGTTCAAATTTAGACATACACCCCCTTTTACCCAGAACAGCAGCTGTGGCACTAAATTTAGCTTCTCCCACTCTTGACAGACAAATGACACCCTTGCAACCCACATGCACTAGCTTTACGCTTGGGTTTATAGACGGAAATCAGGATATATGTACACAAGCATCTTGCCCCTTACAATTGAATCCAAAACAGTGGACAGAATGATTCACAGTCCACATAAAACAAGCTGCTGAGTCAAGACAAAGCTTAGAGACTCAGTAACCTGCCAAAATGTTCCATGAAAACAGGAAGGGTCGTGTTTTTCCTGAGCTAGGGCACAGGTTTTTCATTAGAACAAATTTTTGGTCTAAAAGGAAGGCAGTAGGTTAAACAGTAATGTCCTCCAGGCACATGTGTTCCTTTTAACACGAAAAAGTTGGAAGAGAAGTGAAACTGACACACCTAAGCTTAGGTCCGCTTATCAGACAAAAAAAAAAACAGAAAATCATTTTCGGTGCCAGTGCTAACATTCCTCAATGCAAAATTAAAAGTGAAACTATTCGGTGCTGTAATACTACAACTGGAATAAGTCAAAATCACGGGTAAATCACAAAAAAAGGATAATCATTTGTAGTTTAAGAGGCAGATTTGCCTTGCTCCATTCTTCTCTGTACGGTTGTTATCATGGTTGTCCTTCTGAGATAAGCGACCTCGCGTCTGCTTTACATGAAAATCAAGCGGTCACGCGCAGTGTATCCTCAGAAACTCAGACTCTTGGATCGATTAAACAGACACACCTGTAAAAACATGCAATCATACCCAACCTCAAGTTGAACTCTCGCCATGTTCTGCTTCTTAAGTTCCGTCTCCTTTAACCACTTAATCAAACTTGTGTCCATTCCTCAACTCAGCAACTCCTCGGCTGTAATGTACTCAGTTGTTTTGAAATGCAGCTAGGCTAGCTACTTAACTAGCCGCAGATGCTCTGTCTAAGATAATAAGATCAAACTCAGAAAAGCTCACCGAAAACACTTTAAACCACATATTCCGTGTTGGGGAAAATACGGAAGACTTGGCACAAGTTCCTGCTCGGGTGGTCGGTTGGTGTCGGGTTAGTCCTGCAAGGCAGTACCGGGATCCGGGAATCCAGTGTTAGGGGAAGTTCGGACAGTCCCAGCGGCCGCAGAGATCAGATCCGCCCATCTGAGGGCGCCGCACCTGAATGTTGAGTCACTCTCATCCTCATCATGTGCCCGAATTTCTCTGTCTCCTCCTCCTCCTCCTCCTCGTGCCACTCCTGTTGCTGCTGAGATGGTCGTCGCTATTCTGTTGCAACAGACAAACTGATGACATTCCAGCCACACTTTTTTACTGACTCAAATCCAGTGCTGGGTAGATTACTTACAAATTGTAACTGGTTACTGATTTCAAATCACATGACACAATTTTAGTAACGTAATCCATTACATTAGCCTACACATTTAAGGTAATATAATCTGAATATTCTTTGATTACTTTTATATTACTTTTGAACAAATTAATTTATCAATTTCATTTGAATAGGATAATCTTGGACCATATTGATATAAAAATACAAAGAAACATATAATATTCTAGAATATAATATATTCTATTCTTTATCAACAACATGGAGTGCATTAAATAGATAATATAAATAATAAATTCCCAGACTGGGGTTTGTGAGTGTAATGAAATGCTATGAAGTAATTAACTCAATTAATTAAACAAATTTAACATTAAAATAAAAACAATCAAAATAAAACACACAAAAAAAGAAGATAAAAACATGTTTTATTTGTTTACCAGCATGCCATGTGACAATTAAACAACATCAGAGAACTCTTAATTTAAAGGGTTAATATTAATAATAATAATAATAATAATATGTTTATTTTTTATAGCGCCTTTCAAGAACCCAAGGTCGCTTCACAAAATGAATACAATCAATTGACAAACTAAATATAACAGACAGTCAGAAGGGATATTCAGAAGAACAGAAGTTGACCACAAATAAACAGATAATTCACATGAGACGTCAAGCAATCAGATGATAAACATCACTTAGTCTATATCAAGAGAGTGGTCGTGTAACATACAAACAGAAAAAAGGGAGACAGAGAAGCAGGAAGGAAAAATAATTATTTACCAAGCAAAGTGAGTAGATGAGTTTTAAGTTGAGACTTAAAAGTCTGAAGAGAAGAAGTAGCACGAAGATTATGGGGCATCTTATTCCATAGCTTAGGGCCTATAATACTGAAAGCCCTACACCCACAGTAGAGAGTTTATACTTGGACACGACAAGCAAGTTATCATTGCTAGATCTGAGGGTCCGGGCAGGAGCATAAGGTTGCACTAACCCGTCTAGGTATTGAGGTGCGAGGCCATGACAGGCCTTATAAACTAAGACTAAGAGTTTAAACTGGATCCGATTGACCACAGGAAGGCAGTGAAGTTGGTAAAGGATGGGAGTGATATGCGCAGGTAGGAGACACAGCGAAGAGAAGAAATTGTTGAATAAAGTTGTTACTTTTGTTTTGTTTTTGTGCACAAAAAGTATTCTCGTCGCTTCATAACATTAAGTTTGAACCACTATAGCCACATGGACTATTTTATCTATGTCTTTACTACCTTTCTGGGCCTTGAATGTGGTAATTACATTCCTTTCTATGGGGGAAAAATATCTTAATTTGTGTTCTGAAGATGAACGAAGGTCTTACGGGTGTGGAACGACATGAGGGTGAGTAATTAATGACAGAATTTTCATTTTTTTGGGGGGTGAACAAACCCTTGATTATTTATTAATATTGACTTAATTTTACTATTGGCCTAACTTATGAACTTAAAACCTCATGAGGTTCAGCTAACAAAAAAAAGTTCCCTTGCATGTAAATATGAAATAATTTATGAAATATGAATTTATTTTTATTTATGTGTTGAAAAACAAAAGCCTTCCAAAGACAATGATAATAATGGTTAAATGAATCAGTGAGCGATAATAAAAATTCATGTTTCTGATAGTTGATTAGATGTGGAATGCTGAAATGTTGAGAAAACACTTTGATTTCTGTAAATTCAGTGATCAAATGCTGTGGGCCTGTTTTCCCAAGACTAGTGGCTGGTCTGTGTGTGCAATTCCACAAACCTGGAAGACCTTCTGAACGTATATAAGCGGCAGGCTTTTAAAACATAAAAAAGACGTAGTATGGAGAATCAATAAATTATGAACAATTTACTGCCATTATGAGAATAACCTGTAATCACAAAAGGAACTGTAGTCTGATTAGATTATATAAAATTATAAAATACATTATTAATTTTTTGGAATCTGATTACATAATCCAGATTGCATGTAATCAGTTACTACCCAGCACACCATTTTAATGGGCTGTAAAGCATTTCCACAGTTATATATATATATATATATTATATATATATGTTATTTTATTTTAATTTACAAAAATAATAATGTATATGTGTAATACTATATGTATTTTACTATATTAGTGTTGTAAAAAAAAAAACACAAAGTGCACCTTAAAAGTGCACCTTTCAAGGTACCATGCATTATACAAATGCAAGTAAAAAGCTAAAAACACACATCCAAAAAGAGTGAACAATAACCAAAATAGTTTAATATAAAAAAATCATTGTTTAATTGCATTTTAGTAAATCATACATCAAAAATTTGTCACAAAATTCCATTCAAATTCAAAGAAGTGTTGGTGAGTGTTTGCTCAGTATGACAGCGAAAAGGCTCTGTAACTGAAGTTGGTGAACACATCAATTTGGTGACTGCTGCCCCCTACTGTCATAACCTGAAAGATTAATATTGGGTAAAGATTACAATCCTTCCATCTACACATAGCCAGTAAAGAAAAAAATGATAGGTATTGCGACAATTTGTAGCACCTATTAAAATGGATTCATTTGGCAAGGTGAATATCAGGTGCACCTACCCTGTGTTCAGTGTTTTTGAGATTGAGAGCCAGTGTGTTGAGTGATGAAGGAGAGCAGGGAATCTGAGCTTTCACTGTACCTCCATGTAAACAGTGGGACACGTATGGACCCTCACCTACTGACATGATCTAAACACAACCACAACATATTATATTATTAAATATAACTGTTCTTTCTGTTTAAAATCACACAATTCATAACTAGCACTTCTCACCAGGTCCTGGTAAAAGACAGCTTCTCTTTGACATCCAGGCAAAGGGAAAACAGAGGTGGGGGACATGGATCGAAGGTGCCATAAAGAGAGCGATGGGCCTCCACCACAGAGCTGAGAGGAAATAGATAAAATTTCATAACAATAGGGGCATTATGCCATTCCATCTCAACATAAATTGAGGGGCATTCCAGAAGATCAGTACACCATGAAGATACTAACAGGTATTTAAAAACAAGCATGTCAATACATATGCAGAAAAATGCAGTGAAACTGGACACGAGATAAACAAGAAAACATAAACTGAGACAAAAGTTTAACTGTCCATGCCAACCAATCACAAGTCCAACTTACCATCCAATCAGAGTCTGTAGCAAGACAGCTAATCCACTTCCCAAACTGGGGGCGTGCACATTCCTGATCCACCATTCCAGAACAAATGTGAGAGCGAGAGATAGTAGGATTTCAGTGCTGGATTTTTTTTTCTTTTTTTGAGTCACGAATACATTGTTTCAGCTTATTTGTTTATTCTTTATAATAAGTAGGAGTGTCTTACTTCATATTTGAAAACTTCAATACAGTGAACCGGACGATTTGTCCGTGAGTCTGAGGGAGGAAGTTTATACACTTATTACACAATTTTTTTCTCCAAAGAAGGGTTAGGGATATAGAAACAGTGCTGTCCTTCACTAACCCCATATCCTCACAGCACCATCCTCTCCACCAGAGAGTATCTCCCCTTCCCTTTCTTTAAAGCACAGGCAGTGGATGTAGTCAGTGTGGCCCTTCAGTACAGACTGCAGAACAAACAACACAAAGGGAAGGAAAATTAATGGCATCCTACTGTAATTTATGTATTTAAAAAGCTGAACATGCAACCCACTAGTGGGGCCTCCATAAACTTCCACAAGTGCCTCAAGACATCTTTAAATTGTTTAAAATGGATTATATTATATTCAAATAATTTAACAATTAAAATGATATTTTTTGTCAAAAACATTTTAGTACAGCAAACAAAATAGTGACATTTTTTGTGTGGCATTTGTCCACTCAAAAAACAAAGACACTGTTAGTGGACTTAATATGTTTGTATTATGATATGTTAATGTGTGTGTCTCTCTCTCTTTCTCATCCTACAAAATATATAAACATACAACATTTTTAGTGAGTATAAAGTTTTACAAAAAATGTCCACAGTAACAACTTGTGAATTTGGAGAACATGTCATATCATTCAAACAGTTATGTAAGATATTTGATTTATTTTTTCCTTAGGAAAATGCGTTAAAGTTGTTTGACAACAAGCACCCTTGTCACTATTTAAGCAGAAGTACAAGAAGGAAAATCGTAGCCTGTGTCGAGGGGCCTTCAAATATTGTCCCTGGAGTCTAACTGACCTTAAAAACACCTGTCTCCATGTCCATGATGTGAATGTTATTGTCACCTCCTCCAACTATCAAGCTGTTGTCCTGCGAAAAAATGACAGGCATCAAATTTACAAACTGTGAGATGCATAGACATTCACAAATATATACCAATACACAAATATATACTGAAATGTAGTGATATAAATGAATGTTTTGTCAAACACACATCAACTCCCATTTAAACAGAAGCGTTAATTACACATAACTACAAAATATGATTAAGAAAAGCATGATAAACAAAACAAGTACAAACCTTTGGGTTAATGATCATTGCATTGATCTCTGGTATTTCAAGACTAGTCCTGTATAGAATGAGACATTGCACCAACATTTGAGGTAACATTCACACAATGACATTTACATTTACATTTATGCATTTTGGCAGACGCTTTTATCCAAAGCGACTTACATTGCATTATACTATACATTTGTATCTGAGTATGTGCAATCCCTGGGATCGAACCCATGACCTTGGCATTGCTAGTGCCATGCTCTAACCACTGAGCTACAGGAATGCCTCATAAAACAATGAATGTCATAAAACAAAATTAGCAATCGCTGTCTTGAGTGTATGCAGTTTACAGGTCATACTTTAACTTCACAATAAGGTTTGATTTATTAACATTAGTTAAAGGTACAATATGTAAAAATTTCTGTCCGCTAGAGGTCGCTAGAGGCCTATTCAAAACAAAGGCGTAGCTTGACGATGCCAAGTTTAAACGCGGAATCTTGGGACATGTGGTCTTTACCTCACAACCGGTGGAAAATAATCGGGATAGGACTCGGGAAGAAATCATGTTCATGGATGCGATTATTAACGTTACTGTAGTATGAAGCAGAGCAGGACCGAGTGTTGTGGGAGCTGAACGAGGCCGCTGGAGCGATTGCGCAACACACGCCTCAGGAGCAGCGGAACTTTTATTATGACACAGTCGCCGGCGCCGCTTCCGCTTTTCCAGTCATAAGTATGAGGTAACACAGCTCTGTTTATCATATTAGATACATTTGACTGTGTTGAAAATTATGTTATAACGTTACTGAAATAAAGCTTGAATGAAATAGATCGATTTTAGAATATCATATTAAATGCTGGATGGCTTGTGTTGATAAATGGCATGCAATTAATTTTAAAACGTATTGTATGATTCTGTATTACTGTTACTAAAAATAAAACTGCATCTGATTATGCTATGTTAGTTGTGTTTTTCTCTGAGGCATGGTAAAGCATGGTACTCGCAAAAAAATCAAGAAAATTAGATTTAAACAATAAGACTATGTTGAGCTATATAACAACAATTAGTTTTTCTGTCTATAAATATATCAAAACAGTTGTTCCCTTGTCTATTAAAACATGTAAATATTAAAGCGTCTTTGGTGTTTCCATGGTTTCTACAAAATAAAACCGGAAACCGAGGGTAACGCGGGTATGACACAATCGAAGGGTGACTCCTCACACGTCCCGGAGCCTTGGTTAAAAATTGCAATTTTCTCACGATTTACAAATAGTTGGAAACATTTGGGATATTGTAAGTACTCAAGTGAACAAAATATATTACACTGGCCTAGTGGTTTTTGGATATTTTACTGCAAAAATATTACATATTGTGCCTTTAACTATATTAGTTAACATGAACTTACAATGGAAAAACATTTAATAATCTTAATGTTAATTTCAACATTTACTAATATATTATTTAAAATCAAAAGTTGTATCTTATTTAATGGACCTGAGGACTAACAATAAAGTTGATTTTTTGTTAACTAACGTTAACAAAAATAAACATTGTAACAAATGTATTGTTCATTGTTAGTTAATATTTGTTAATGCATTAACTGTTGTTAACTAACTGGACCTTATTGTAAAGTTGCCAGTATCAGAATGATAATCATTGACAGTCTCTCACTCATAATTGGGTTTCCTTGTCCATGCGGCTTTGGTGCTCTGCGGAGACATAAATAAAGAGTGTGCTGAGCTATATTGCTGTTTTTACAGTGTCTGTAAGCACAAAGCAAAACTAGGAAAATGGGAACTAGGAATATGCATTTTTTCCAACCCAATAAGAATCCATGAACATTTACTGACTCTTACTCTTTTGATGAGCTCTGCCCAATTCCAGGCACTGATTTCTCCATTCCCAGCACTCAGGAGATGAGTGTCCGTGGAGAGTAGAGAGAAAACCGGACCGCCATGAGCTGAAACAATTAAAAAGCCCTTTCAATCGTCAATGTTGCAAAATTGGATAAAGGATCAAGTATTCTTTGAACCATTCTCTAGGTAATGGTTGTGATTTAGATAGGATCTAGGACACGTATAGTAAAAGTAAAAATGATCTACTATAAATGAAGTCTAACCAGTGAAGTTAAGGATGGGCTTTTGACTCCCCTCTGATGCATCTGGACTCAGTGCAGCTGAAAGACTGTAAGAACAAGACTAGTAACTAAAAGAACACTATAACAGGCATTCAACATCAACTCACACAACATACTGAAGACATGAGAAGATGCTTACAAACGTATATCCATTGACTAACGCCACTCAAACTGCTATCATAACCGCCTGTTTAATCTCTTACCTGAACACTGCGATCTCTCCATAGTTATTACCCGCTGCAAGGAAACGACCGCAGGGAGAGAAACTCTGCGAGAACACGGACATATGAAGGAGCTGGAGAGAGATGAACGGGGGTCACGAACACTCTTGACAATATCTTATAAATGTATGTAATTGTTGGCATATATAAATGTATATTATACATTTGTGAAAACCGGTAAGAATTAATGTATTACGCTGTAGGCTAAAAGATGTTTCCTATAGTTTGTGTGATTTAATAAATTGTACTTGCTTCATATTCAATAAAGTGAATAAGATCCTGATCGTATCACTTACCTCAACTGGACCCATCTTCCGTGAGTTAATTCAACTCTTAATGTAACTTGAAATCGTCGGTTAATTTTCTATACAATTCTTTTCGTGTTACTACTGCTGCTGCTTGTTCAAAGAGCGTCGCGTAAATATGACGCAGTGTACAACCTGCCTCCTCAGACCGACCAGCTAGATTTGTTTTTTGTCCAGTCCTTCTCTCGGGAATAGAGGGATCAGACAACTCTTTCAGAACGATATCATTACTGTCCCTTCTGTAATATCTTATTGGAGTAATTGTTTTAATAATATTCCTTGGAATAAAGTGTGGTCTTTACCCAACAAATATTGAATCACTAATAAGGTTAAAGAGGTATCGTTTAAGTTGTTACATCGATTTTACCCTGTCAAATTTATATTTTAAATTTTTTTTTCCTGAGATGGATTCTCTATGCTCTTTTTGTGGGGCGGAAGATGAGTCTATCCCTCACCTTTTCTGGGAGTGTGTTCATGTAGCTATTTTTTTGAAAGAAATTACATTTTTATGTGCTTCTTTTTCTGAACATTTTTATTTGGTGTTTAAGGATGTATTATTTTGTTTATATAACTTTGATAAAAATCTAAAAGATAAGTATTTTCTTATAAATCTATTTATTTTTCTAGCCAAGTTTTTTATTCATGTGTCAATTTTTGTCTGTTAAACCTCTTTTCATTATTTTTTGTCAAGACTTCAAATGTTATTTGGGCACAATCTCTTCTTCCAGCAATGTCAAAGCCCCTAAAGTGCTTTTCGTTGTGCACAAAGTATAACATTTATGCCTTTTTATGATGTACAAGGAAGAGAAAAAAAGAAAGAAAAAGGGACCTTTCTCTCATTCTTTCAATATTAATTTATGTTAAGTTATATTACCTCTGGCTCAGTGTTTTTTTTTTTCATTGTTTATTAATTATATATTTGTTTGTTTTAGTGTTGTTTTTTTTGTATACTGTTTATAATTCTATTATTGTTGTTAAATTCTTTGACTTGTAACATTTGCTTGTATATATGTCAATAAAAAAATATATATAAAAAAGACCAGCTACAAGTTTACCCTGGGAACTAGTTTCCACTAAAATACCTTTTTTTACCACGTGTTACTACTGTAAAACTGTACATAAGAATAATCATCTTTCAGAATCCTTTCTTATTGATGACAGACAGTAGCGGTTAATGTTAATTACAATTTTATTGTAGCAACAACTTATAGTAATTTGGCACATTTCTGTAAGAGAGGGGGTCTCCGGTTATAAATCTTTAATGCTTAGTTTTTTCATGTTAAAAGAATTTCTCCAATACCTGTTTAAGATGATCTGAACTAGACTAAAAGCAACAATAATGAAATTGGTAGGTAATTAATAATAACAATAACTCTATCAAAGGTGTGAGATTGGGGCAGGGCCACCTCTTTATGTGAGATAGCTGACTGTAAGCATTTATTAAATTACAGTTTTAAAGAATATAGTGCTGACAAGAAGATTCTACTGCCATTTTATTATTCACAATGCTTTTTCTCTTTTCTTCCAACAAAAAAAACAAAGGAACAGACTCCGTCCACATATGCAGGAACAGAATATTGTCCATTCTTGATCAATTACAGATGTTCATCTACATTCAGAACAATGTAGCAGACAGAAAACCACTGGACATGTGTGATTTTGTGTGTGTTTATACCAATAGCGTCCAGAATCTGTTGGCACAGAGCAAAAGTTGATGAGAGCTTCAGTGTCTCAGCCGGCCACCTTAAACATTAATTACACCATAATAAAGGTAAAAATAAATCCTCCCTTTTGGGATGAGTTACAAAGAACCAAGTTTCAATAGACCTTCCTCTACTAATGGTGAAAAAAAAAAAAAAAAAAAAACATTTTTCACCATTACAACTAGTCACATTTCTCATCCATGTGATACTGAGATGATCCAGTCCAGTGAGGGTCAGATAAGAGTATCCAGAAAACAAAAAAGGTCAACAATTATTCACTCATTTCCTCCGTCGACTGTCTGGAGATCTGCTTCTCGACTTCCTGGTTGCACTGTGGATGGAAATCAATATTAGTAATGGCAGCGGTTGAAAATTATAATCCATGCTGAAATACATAGATCTGTTCAGAACTGAC
This sequence comes from Anabarilius grahami, assembly GCA_003731715.1. Lineage (NCBI taxonomy): Eukaryota > Metazoa > Chordata > Actinopteri > Cypriniformes > Xenocyprididae > Anabarilius > Anabarilius grahami. The sequence continues at coordinate 1,766,823 of RJVU01080352.1, read as the reverse complement.
TGTCGAGAGGGTGGAGAACGCGCAGGTCTTCGTTGCCTCGCTGGAGGGGAGTAACTGAGGGACCTAGAGTCTCTCAGGGAGTCTGCTGGCACTCTTTTAGGCCGTGGTGGACTGCATAGTTAAAAACAAATGTAAGTAAATTTTTTCACATGCAGCAAAATGGGACGCAAATGTTGCATTTTAATTTATGTCCCTAATGTGACTTATTTCAGAGTGAAAAGGGATATTGAATTGGGGGACAAATTTATTTTCAATTTCCTAAAGATACCGCTATGCAGATACAGAGATGGTTTCAGCATTTACTGCGAACTGAGACGCTCTGAGACACTAAAAACACTTTCATGAGCTCGCATTTAATTCTTTAATTAAATCGCAGCCTTTGTGATTTGATAATCGCACTAAGCCATATCATGATTTTGGTTTTATTTCAATTAATCGTGCAGCCCTACTATAACAGTAGCTTAAAAACATTGCCCAAACAGATTATTGGATCATTCACATGAACAGAAAAAGATTCCCAGTTGACTTGATGCAGTGGAAAATCCTTTATTCCTTTAGTAGAGGAATAAATCAATAATTAATAAAACAAGCAAAATATTCTACCTTTTCTTCTCTTCTTGCTCACTTTCTGATGAGGACGAGGATGATGATGACGAAGAAGCTTTGCTTTTCGCCGTCTTGCCAGCATCTCTATTTGTTTTTGCTTTAACACCCCTGAAAAACAAACATTAAAATGAAGTTCCATCTATTAAACTGAACTACATAAATGATAAAATGACTCAGCACTTACCCTTTTCCTTTCTCCGTTTCAGTGTCTGAGCTGTCTGAAGAGGATGATGATGAGGATGAAGATGAGGACGAGGATGATGATGATGAGGAAGATGATGAAGAACTTGAGCTGCTTCTCTGCTGCTTCTGCTGTTGGCCAGAGCTCTCCTTCTCTGGTTTCCCGTTCACTGCAGTCTTTCCTCTTGTTGACGGCTCGAGATGCCGCTCATGGACAGATGACGGGGACGGGCCTCGGTCACCTGGTGGATCCCTACTTTGTGATTGGTTGTTCGTTGGTGATCTAGAACGGGCTGGAAGTTCACGGGAGTGAGAGCGATTAGGCAATTGGTTAGAAGGGAGACGAGTCTCTCGAGGAGGGGAGGGAGACGGATGTTTGGAGTTCCTTTCTGGTTGCTTATTTCTTGTCTGTTCATCAATTTCCCTTGATCTCTTTTTATCTGCATCTGTTGACTTTACCCCCTTCATCTGTATTTGAGGAGAGGGTGAGGATGAAGAAGATGAACTGGAGGAAGAGGATGATGACGACGAGCGGCGTGGAGGAGTGGGATCTTTGGGGGGTGCCCTCCTTCTTTGTTCTTGCTCTCGTTCTCTCTCTTTCTCCTGTTCACGCTGCCTCTCTCGTTCTCGATTCCTCCGCTCCTGCTCTCGCTCCCTTTCTCTTTCTCTTGACAGCGAACGACTATTTCTGCGTCGACGTACTGGAGAGGGTGAGCGACGAAACCTAGGTGTAGAGAGAGAGAGAAAAATTTTGTAAGAACCACACTTACAAGACATTTTTGTTGTTATAAACAATTTAAAACTTTGCTAGTTACAGTGTATAGTTCTCAAATTAAAAGGGACACCTGACTAAACCACTGGCCACATAGTTTAATTAACAGTGTAGCTAATAAACTCCTAATGGATTCAGCCAAATAATAATAACAACAACAACAACAACAACATTTTATATAGATCAATACGTTTTTGGAATAAATAAATTAATACTTTGTGACAGTAAAATATTTTTATTTCAAGTAAATGCTGTTCTTTTGAACTTTCTATTCAACAAAGACTCCTGAAAAAATGTATCACATGTAGCACAACTGTTTTCAACATAAGAGAAAAAAATACTTCTTGAGCAGCAAATCATCATATTAGAATGATTTCTGAAGGATAATGCCACACTGAAGACTGGAGTAATGATGCTGAAAATTCAACTTATCACCGCGGTAAATTATATCCCTCTATCAAAACAATTGCGTAGAACATACCTGAGCGCCAGAATTACATTGAAATGCTTGAGTTTAGTCATTAACTTGCTCTCAGTAGTGTATTCATATGATTCTATATATCTGAATCAGTTTCTGAGATTTGTAGGAAAGGATGTTGTACATTCAAAGGATATTTTTTACCTTACAGAGCTTTGTAGATGTACCGTTCTGTAGTAATGCACTAGATAAATGGCCATGTTTTCCTAATTAATACATTTATAAACTCTCAAAAATCAAGATATTGGCATTATTACTTTTATGTGAGTAAATAAAGGTACATTTCTAATTTCAAAATTATTTATTGTTCAGATATTCCTCTAATCTATTCCTCTAAGCATTAGCTACATGCAAAGTGACCACATTTGGTTTTCGACCATTGAAAATGGGTAAAATTCAACAATTTGCAAATGGAGCCACATTGAGATCCCCATATCTCTGGATCTTAACCATAAAAGGTCCTTAAAAATGAATATGGGGGGGTGAAAAGTGCTTTTTCCACTTTTTTTGAACGGTTACCATGGCATATAATGCAAGGACTGCTCAATTCAACAGAATTTGTCTACTTCTCTCTGTGCAAAGATAAAATAATGACACTGCCATCTTAAAGTCATTTTCCTGCTCCTGTAATCTGGCTCCAAATCTCAGGAGAAAATGGCCATTTTGACCTTCCCTCCACAAAATAGTGGATTACTCGGTAAACATGAATCCATTTTATTTAGCCCATGTCCTCTGGTTGAGTTGACACGGAATAACCCAATAATACTTCACAATCGCACAAATTACTGTATCAACTAAATGCAGTCTTGGTGAACATAGTACATGTTCAGTCTTGTGTGTGTGCGTGTGCATGTGTGTACAAGTTTATATAACATTGTGGGGACCAAATGGGATAGTAAAACCTGAAATCATCTACATTGTGGGGACCAGCCAGAAGTCCCCATGGGGGAAATGGATTAATAAACATATTAAAAATGTCGAAAGTTTTCTGTGATGGGTAGGTTTGGGGTAGGGTTAGTGTAGGGGGATAGAATATACAGTTTGTACAGTATAAAAACCATTATGTCTATGGAGAGTCCCTACAAGGATAGTGAGCCAGACATGCGTGTGTGTGTGTATTGAGTTTAGCTTTTCCAACAAAACATGATTATATCTGACTAACCTGTAGGGAGGACTTTGTCTTCGGGGACTCCTGGATCTACTGCTCCTCATTCTCCTCTCTCTGGAACGCTCTCGTTCTCTGTCTCCTGGCCTTGCTCTAAATCGGTCCCTCTCTCGTTCTCTGAGACGTTCTCGGCTGCGGTCCCGTCGGAAAGGAGATGAGTTTCGTGGAGGTGACTGTCTTCTCACTCCTCGTCTCGGACTGGGGGAACGTGAGCGTTGTGGGTCCTGGTACTGTCGTGGTGGGGTGCGTTTCGGTGAAGGCCGAGATACTGTCTGTTTCACCTGTGACACGTCATTCCTTCCTTTTCCTCTCGGAGACACAGGTGACACTTCTTTCTTTCGGTCACTCTGTCGATCTCTTCCTCTGACAGGTGAGGGCCGCGACGCCTCTCGTTCCAGCTCTGACGGGGTATATCGCTCGCCTCCCCGATCTCTGCTCTGAGATTTGGTTTCTTCTGAAGGTGTGTACCTGTCCCGGCCTCTCTGAGGGGGTGAAGGAGGCGGGCTGGAACTCTCGGTGGGAGTGTACCTTTCTTTTCCACGGTCTTTGGTTCCTGTGGAAGGAGGCGAAGAGTTTCCAGGTCTCCGGTCTCTCTCCATGTCTCGTTGTCTCTTATCATCACTGTCCCTTTTTCTCTGGGGCTCAGGAGGTGAGCTCTGTCTTTGCGTGGAAGGGTACGCCTTCTTGCCTTCATCACTCTCTCCATCCCTTCCTCGGTTCTCCTTCTCTCGGCGTGCAATAGCCTGAGCTATGACAGCATTAGGAACCAATTTACTGACTGTGCTGCTGTCTTTTGAACTTTTCTTTTTTTCATCATCCGAGGATGATGATGATGATGAGGAGGAGGAGGATGATGAGGATGACGATGAGGAGCTGTCACTATCACTCTCGCTGCTGCTACTACTACTGCTGCTGCTGCTGCTGCTACTACTACTACTACTAGCAGATTTGGCTTTCTTCCCAGGCTTTTCCTTTTGAGTCGGTTTCTCCTTCTTTTGGTCTTGAGGACTGCTCTCCTGCCTCTTGTCCTCTTCAACTTTCCTGTCTTTATTGCCCACCTCTTGCTCAGGCTCACTTCCTCTGGCACCGCGTCTGTCCTCTGGCTGACAGCTAAAGGACTTTCTGTCTGATAGGGACACCTCTTGGCTTCTGGTACGGTTTCTCTCCTTTTCTCTGTCGCCCTCTCTGGCTTTTCTCAAAGCCTCTTCCTTCATCTCCTCCTCTCGTCTTCTGTCTTTGTCTCTCTGTTCTTCTCGCTCCTTCTCAAGTTCACGATCTCGTTCTTTTTTCCCTCCATTGGCATAAGGTGAACGTTTAGCAGGAGACATGGAGTCACGGTTTCGGTCCTTCCCTTTATCACTCTCCTTTCTACTAGACAGGATTGTTTCTCTATCACTATTCCTTTGTCTGTCTCTCATTCTGTCCCCTTGGCTCTCCATTTCCCTGTCCCTCAGGGCAGCTTCTCTCTCTCCGCTGTGTCCTCCTCTCGCTCTGTCTTTACGTGGAGGAGACGGGGATGAGGATGAGTCATGCCTTCTTTGACCTTTGTTCTTTCTCCCATCGTCCCCTTGGTTCTTGTTTTTCTGCTGCTTAGGAGTCGGAGAACGAGATGAAGAGCCAGGCCTTTTCCGCTGAGAGGGTTTCTGTCTCTCTTCACTCCGTTGTCTTCGGTCTCGCTGCTGCTTACGTGGTGGAGATAGTGAAGAAGAGTTGTGTCTTCTTGTCTGAGGGGGTTTCTCCCTCTCTTCACTCCGTGGTTGCCTTTCCCGCCTCTGCTTTTGTGAAGGAGATGGCGATGAAGAGTTGTGTTGTTTTCTCTGAGGTTTTTGTTGCACTTGTTCTCTCTCACGTTCTCGGCCTTTGTCTCTTCTGTTGTGCTCAGGCGTTCTTGAGCGTCTTGGTGACCTCTAAAAGTGCAGAAGACAGAATTGGGACAATGCAAACCAAATATTTTTTTAAATCAACTAGTTAGAGGGTTGCCTGAACAACTGCTTGACTAATCTGGCTCAAGGAAGGCATGAAAAATTAGGTCAGGCATCAAGCATTTGCATGACGTCCCTAGATGCATTTTTACACGTGGGACTATTTTTAACTTGACAAACTATTTTACAACAATGCTTGCTGCGAAGCGCTCAAAAAACATCAAAAAGACACCATTTGAACGTGTTTGGCTGTAATTTAACATGGACATTGTGTATAATAATATATATATTTATAAAGTAAGCATTTTATATATATATATATATATAGCTCTGGAAAAAATTAAGACACCACTTAACATTGATTTCTGAACTTGGAGTGGTCTCTTAATTTTTTCCAGAGCTG
>RJVU01080352.1:1733002-1761138 GCA_003731715.1 Anabarilius grahami | reverse complement strand
TTTAAGGTAAGATAACAGGAAAGACTACAAGAATTTTACTAGTCAAACTCACTAATAAAATGAAAGCAATGAATCATCAGATTAAACAAATACAGTGTGCATATGCTTCTATGGCTTCCAAAAGAAAACGTTACCTCTCTGATTTCCATCCTCTTTGGACTTTCATCAATACGGCCATGGCGCCTCCTGTCAGGGGATCTTCCTTTCCTCCCCTCATCTGGACGAGAATCTGATTTATTCTGCTGCTTCCCTCTTTGAGGGGATTGACTGAAAACAAAAAGCATGTACATAAATTTACATGAACTTGAATTTTCACTAATCAAGAATATTTTGATAAACTAGACAATCTCAAATGCTGAGCATGCAATCATGCATTTTCCATTTCATTTAAAACTATTTTAAATAAATCTATTTAATGGGGGAAAAGGATGGAAAATGTATTAAAAATGCTGTAAGAAAAAGATAAAGACAACTCAATGTAAAGAGTTAATCCTCCTTAGTACACACTATAAAATGGCAAAAAAAAAAAAAAGGTCAGGTACATGGCCTTATTTTGTGTCCTGTTACCTGCGAGCTGGGCTGGAGGATGCACTCTGGTGTTTTCGGCTCTTATTGGGAGGAGGAGTCTCATTATCGCTCCTTTTTCTCTTTCTTTTGGATGTTTCTCTTTCATCTGATGAACTGCTGTAAGATAAATGATAACAATTAAATGTATTTTAAGAACGAGTCATCTGTTCAAAGGCAACTTTAAATGATGATGAGGAAAAAACCTACCTCTCAGTGTCACTCTTCACTGACTCCTCCCTAAAAGCAAAGATTTTTTGTTATTTGAGCCATTTTAAAATATTCTACCGTGACTACACCGGATGCGACAAAGCGACCATAGTAAATCCTTTTGCTCTTCATGTTCAGAAGTAGCGTGAGCGCTTGGAGTACGTCAAAAATAGAACGTGCATCAGTTTAGTCAGGAATTTGTTGTGTAAAGTTGTACCGTATCCAGTGTAGACAGCATCACTGATTATAACAGGTTCTATTTGCTTTTGTCGCATAGCCTGCATCTGGTGTAGACATGGTGTTAGGGGAGAGTGGGGCAAGATGTGTCAGTGGGTAAGCTGTCATCACCTTTATTTATTAAACTGTGAAAATTTGTAATTGAACATTATAAATACATTTTAATTGCTAATCAATGTAAAACAATGGTCACGTAAAAACAAGTTTTGCTTGCGACTGTCTACTTGACCGGTAAAATGAATGTTCTCAATGGAAATGTATCCAGGTCAACAAATAATTATTAAAGGTTTTTGTGAATTACAAACTAATAATATCATTCAAATTACGTGTCAAACACGACAAAGCATTTTTCTCAAAATGGTAGCTGTGTGGTAAAGTGTGTTAGCCACTGACACAATTTAACTCAAAGCATCTCAGTTAATAGTGAGACTGATAATACATATTTTTTATTACAACATGCAGATATTCTGAATATTAAACCTTCTCCTGGCTGGTTTATAAATAATGTGTGCAGTAAAGTAATACTTGGGAACAGTTTACGAAATATAATTTCCATTTAAATTCATACGTTTAATTTGAAATGGTTCATATATTTCATATTTCCTCAGTTAAATACATTTAATAAAATATACTTAGGTGCATTAATTTTACCCAATTTCTTCTTGCCTAGAGGGCAACATATGAATAATTATTGTTATGCAAGCAAACCAAATTAAAGGCATTAAATGAAACCTTTTCTTTTTCTTCCTCTTGTCCTTTTTCTTTTCTCGCCGAGGGGAAGGTGAGGGGCTCTCAGAGCTATGTGACAAGAGTGAAAATTGATTCATTAATATATTTCTCTCTTTAAACTCATGCCAAGTGTTCCAAATTCCTCCTCCATTCTCCAGTTTACCTTTCTCTGCCTTTGTTTTTCTTTTTCTTCTTCTTACGGCTCTTTTTTCGCTCAGGAGATGAATCGGAACCATCAGACTCGATAATCCTGAGTGAAAATGATGAGAAACAGACAGAACAGTAAGTACTCAGATAAAGTAGCTTTGACTTCTGAAAGTTACAGTATTTCTTCATAGTACATCAAGTTATTTTATCTCAAAAGATAAAGTAAAGAGTGATTCCTCATGATAAGAGCTCTTTAATCTCCCCTCCGTCTACTCACAGGTACTTTTGCTGCTGTTTCTCTCTTTCCAGCCTCTCCTGCTCCCTCTTCTCCTTCTCTCGCTCCTTCCGGTCAGGATGAAAGGATGAGCCATCAACGTAGTCAGAGCTGATCCCGAATGCTTCTCTCAGACGGTCATTTTTTTGCTGGTTAGCAGCTGCCAGAGCATGAGTCTCAGTGACACTGTTAAAAAGAGCCAAATATGGATGAAAAATCTATTAGCAGTGCACAAAAAAAGGCCATCCTAAAAGTCTCAATGTCCGTTTGAATGGTCTGAAGTAATACTCACGCTGGCTTCTCTGTTGGAGGAGGAGCAGGTTCTTCTCTTTCTTGCAGCATCAAACGAAAGGTGTTGACTTTCTCTTCAATCTCCTCAGCTGAGTACCTGCGACACAGGACGAACGGGTCAGAGGTCATTCTTAAGATCTCTTTGCTGTTCTCTGTTTTAATATATCTTAAAATGCAGTCTTCAGTGTCACACGATCCTTCAAAAATCATTCTAATATGCTAAATTGGTGTTTTTCATACTGAAACTTTCACCGCTTACATATTTAAACTTTCTTGGAGCTGAGTTATAAGGTACAAAACTTTTCAAAAACGTGCATTTGCTCTGGCTGACATGTAGTTTGATTTAGATTTGATACTGAAAGCTCACAAGCCACTGAGAGGAAACACGTAGGATACATTCTCTATGTGCAGACCATTAATACACTAATCTGAAGAGAATTCTTCATACGATTTCACCTATCTTACCCCTGCTCCTCCATCATGTCCTGCAGCTCGGCACATTTCACCTCCAGCTGTCTCTTCCTCTGGTGCTCTAGGATTTCAGCATTAGGTTGTCTGTTCAGCTGGCTCTCCAGTCTCTCTCGGTCTTTCTCATCCCGCTCTCCTCCGCGCTCATCCCTGTTCCTCTTCACGCGTACGCTGGAGAGGTTCCGCTGAACGTAGCCGTTGGTGCCACTGCCTCGCGGCGTGGTCAACCCAATACCGTTATACATCTTTGCTCTGAGAGGTCAGAAAGAAAATGAGAACTTGTCAGTAAGCACACTGAACTAAAAATAAATTTAAAAAAAACTTTCTATATCACATTTTTATCTTTTAAATTGCCTTGGAAAAAAGCATTTGCTACATGAATAATGTGAATAAGTGCAGCTGAAAGACATTATGACGCCTTCTGCAGAAGCCATTACACAAATAATATATATGCTTTTTTTCCCCTTGACATATCTTTGCTAAAAAAATATATACATTTTACAACTAAAGCATGCAAACAGTTAACCGAAAAAGAACTTAAGAAGTTTTAGTTTCTATTTACAAACTCATCACAATGCAACAAAAACATACTAAGCTAAAATTACAAAAGGAACAAACTAAGAGGCTGACTTGATAATTTTAGCTTTTCAAAAAAAGAAAGTCTTTAGTGGATTTTATACATTTAACTCTCATAGACCCCAGCAGAACTGCAATGTTTGTATGAAGCAATTAAATGATACCACAACAGTAGCTGACATTGTGAAATTTATCACAAAAATAGTTTTGGTGGGGGAAAAAAGTTGCATACTTAGCATTTAAAACAGCTGGCTAAAGTCAGCCAGCTGAAAGCTGATTTATGAACAGTTTTGGAACAAATGTATCTATTTACAAAGTAAGTGTTTGACATCTAACACCTTTTATTTTTATGTATTTAGTCACAGGACATTTTGGACATGTATACATGAGACAATTTTTCTAGCAAAAATAATGCTGGGTATTAGAGTTCGATTTTTTCCAATAGTTCACACACAATGGACCCTATATGAATGGTACACAAATTATTAATTTTTTCTGAGCTGCTCATTATTTGATAAGAATATTACTAAATTTTTTAAAAGGTTCAAATAGTGACATTTCTTAACTCATCACAACTGTATTCTCCCTGGTTGAAATTGGGTATTATTTTTTTTAAATACATTTGTGTGCTGAATCATGTTGCAAGTTCACTAATTAGTATAGCAGAAATGCCAGAATTTCAATTTAGCAACCCCAAATTTGCAAATTGTACCCCAAAGCAAATTTTGCCTAAACAAAAAGGTTTTTACAACTAATGGCTTTCTAAAGACGTGTACATAAGGTATGTCAGCGCTTGGCTCTCTGAGGGTTAATGCTGAGAGTCACTAACCACATTAGTCCAGAAATAGACAGATTCAGCACTTTGTCTAAGACATGGCTGGGAAAAAGGCATCTGAATTACTCTCCAGCTCATGAAACCACACGAGTATGGAAAGTATAGTATGGTTCAGTATATAAGCAAGACAGCTGAAGTGTATAGGTGATTTACAGAGACTTGTGCTGTGCTCTAAACAATACATCTAAAATATGTTGAAACGTGCTCAAAGTTATGACACTTAATCACAATAAGCCTATCAAGATAGCATTAAAGTCGTTTTAAACGCTTCAAACATCCCATATTATGCCCAACATGCTGTCTTGGTAGGCTGCTCGCTGTATTTAAGACACTGTATTGCGCCCACAAGATGAAGAAGAGTCTTAAACCAGCAACAGGCCGAGGCCTTCTGTGCTGCTAATACTTCCCCCACACCACTGCCCGCGGATTCCCTTTCATTTACAGTGTTTATGCAATACACACTACATACCCCCAGTGTTTACTCGTATAACAGAATTTGGGTTGTTTCGGCGCGCTAGCTGTGCTTGCTTGCTAACAGTATCAGTCTACAGTACAGCATGCTAACTGGTCATTAAGCTTCTGATACGAGTGTGCTACGTACCTCTGTGGTCCCGCTCAGGGAGAGAAGAAAAGTCAAACCGTTACAAACCAAAGACCGAACAAATGTGGCACTGCAAGCGGAAACCCAGCGATTCTATATCAGATAATCCTTGTAAAATAAAAACGATGTGCGCAACGTTGGCCAGAATGAACAGGTAACGCTCATTTAGGCGTCATCGTGGCGACCTCGCGAGAAAGTACGGTGAATCACTGTGAACTACATTTCCCACGTTTTACTTTTCCGGTTACTGGCTGTGACACTGCGAGCGTGTTTTTGGTTCTTCAAAGAAGCCTCGTCTACTGTCTGCAAGGCTGCATTTGTTTGATAAAATACAGTAAGATTTGGAAATATTATTACCAATGAAAATAATATTTTGAAATATACAGTGGTGGTCAGAATTATTGGCACCCTTGGTAAATAGATGACTGTAAAAATAAATCTGCGTCGTTTATCCTTTTGATTTTTAATTCATAAAATAAGCAAAAATCTATCCTTTTATTGAAGGAAAAGAATTGAAAGTGGGGGGGAAATCACATTATGAAATAAATGTTTTTCTCCAAAACACGTTGGCCACAATTATTGGCACCCTTTTATTCAATTCTTTTTGCAACCTCCTTTTGCCAAGATAACAGCTCTGAGTCTTCACCTATAATGCCTGATGAGTTTGGAGAACACCTGACGAGATCAGAGACCATTCCTTCATGCAGAATCTCTCCAGATCCTTCAGATTCCCAGCTCCATGTTGGTGCTTCTTCTCTTCAGTTCACTCCATTAATTTTCTTTAGGGTTCAGGTCAGGGGACTGGGGCTGCCATGGCAGACGCTTCATTTTGTGCTCAGTGATTTTTGTGTTGGTTTTGATGTTTGTTTTGGATCATTGTCCTGATGGAAGATCCAACCACGACCCATTATTGGATTTCTAGCAAAAGCGGTCAGGTTTAGATTTTTTATCTGTTGGTATTTGATAGAATCCATGATACCATGAATCTGATCAAGATGTCCAGGACCTCCAGCAGAAAAACAGGCACACAACATTAAAGATCCAGCAGTATATTTAACCGTGGGCATGGGGTACTTTTTATCCATGTGTGCACCAAACCCATCTGGTGGGTTTGCTGCCAAAAAGCTCTTTTTTTAGTTTCATCTGACCATAGGAGCCGGTCCCATTTGAAGTTTCAGTCGTGTCTGACAACTGAATATGCTGGAGATTGTTTCTGGATGAGCGAGGATGATTTATCTTGAAACCCTCCCGAACAACTTGTGGGGATGTAGGTGCTGTTTGATCATTTTTTTAGGCTTTCTGAGATTCAAGACTCAACTAATCTCTGCAATTCTCCAGCTGTGATCCTTGGAGAGTCTTTGTCCACTAAAACATTCCTCCTCACTGTGCATTAGGACGATTTAGACACACGTCCTCTTCCAGGCAGATTTGTAACATCTTTAGTTGATTGGAACTTCTTAATTATTGCCCTGATGGTGGAAGTGGGGATTTTCAATGATTTAGCTTTTTTCTTACAGCCACTTTCTATTTTGTGAAGCTCAACAATCTTTTGCTGCACTTCAGAACTATATTCTTTGGTTTTTCTCATTGTGATGAATGATTAAGGGAATTTGGCCTTTGTGTTTCCTCATGTTTATACTCCTGTGGAACAGGAAGTCATGGCTGGACAATATCATGTTCATGATCACCCTGGTGTGCTAAAAAATGTAAATATGAATGGGAATATACTTAAGAGATTTTTTACTCATAAAAAATTCTAGGGGTGCCAATAATTGTGGCCAACGTGTTTTAGAGAAAAACATTTATGAAATAACACACACACACACACACACACACTTTCAATTCTTTTCCTTCAATGAAAGGTTAGATTTTTGCTAATTCTATGAATTAAAGATCAAAAGGATAAACAATGCAGATTTATTTTGATCATATTTACCAAGGGTGCCAATACTTCTGGCCACAACTGTATATTTTCCCTGTGATGACAAAGCTGAATTTTCAGCATCATTACTTTAGTCTTCAGTGTCACATAGTCACAATGAACCTTAAGAAATACTAATATGATGATTTGGTGTTCAAGAAACATTTCTTTTGATAATTATCAATGTAAAAAAAAAAAAGCAGAAACTGTGATACATTGTTCAGGACACTTTCATGAATAAAAAGTTCTGGTATAAAATAAGAGTTTTATTTTACATTACATTATAAATTCTGGTATAATACAGAAAGAATAATTAAATGACGTCTTTGAATTTTTTATTTAGTATTTCAGAAGCAGTTCAAATATTGATTAAAGTATTGTTTCATGACTTTTAGTCCATAGTGTGCTAGTTTTGCAACCATCTAGTGTTCCTCAGAACACTGACCACTTAGTGTACTGTAATATATTCTATATATAATTTGAAAAAAGCAGTATTTCAAATGAGTAAGATATCCGAATACACAGTATTCAAGAAACAGTAGGCAAACAATATCAAGATTATGCACCGCATCTGCTTAAGTACTAAAAAAAGCAACCATTGGACACTTTTCTATCCCAGATGATGGCAGTAATTCATTGATTGCTAAAATCATTTTTTACTAACTACACAGTCATCACATTAAAAAATCCCAGTAAATACTACACACAAATAATATGAATATTATCAGTACAACTTAAGAACCAAAATACAAACTACGATAATTGAATATATAACAGCTGACAAAGCACATATCCCAGCGGCTGTACTCTGGACACAGCTACAATCTTTGTCTCTTCTGGGAATCTCAGGTCTGTGAGCTGAAATGTTACCATCACATTTCATCCAGTCAGTAGCAATGGATTTTGGGAAAGCAGATTCCTGCTCCAAGCCCCCTCTTTTTAAAATCCAGTAGTTTGAATCTTTAAAGAAGTATGTGTCTCCTGAGGGAAATGTAGATAAAAAGGTTTAAGGTTGGTTTGGGAGACAAAAATGATGAATGGCAATCATTATTAATTAAAAACTTTTATGATAAAAGATGCAACTTACCATCTAGAAATCCGATGATATCATCAGGATGAGAGGGCATCCCCCAGATGGACGCTGGTTTAGGATACCCTCCCTCCAGTTTCCTCTCAGTTCCCGCCTCATCAAACCTCCAATACTCTCCACCACTGAACAGGTACGTCCTCCCATTGTGTGGCCACACAAATACCGCCTCCACTCTCTCTGGAACCCGTCCTGCAGAAGAGCGTAAACCCCATTCTGAAAGTGGCCGTGGGTTCCCAGGGAGGGACATTGTGTTTCTAAATACCCAGTACTGATTACCTAAAAAAGACCAGAATGAAAATAGTCAAAATAAACAATAAAGATGCTCCTGAATACCACAGCCAGTAAAAATCATATTTTTCACCCACTATTTCTATAAATGGGTTTACTTTTACTCACTCACTACATACACATATTTTTAAATTTTGGGTCTCTTTTTTCATTCTTACCAATAAAGAATACAATATATCCATCTCTTCTCTCATATACTGCATCAACTCTGGTGGTTTCTGGAGGCAAACCGATCCAGAAGCTGTGGATCAGAGCTGGAGTCAAGGACATTAATGAGCCTGAATGATGTACCCTCCAAAAGTGTGGACCTGANACTCAAGACTCAACTAATCTCTGCAATTCTCCAGCTGTGATCCTTGGAGAATCTTTGGACACTCAAACTTTCTTCCTCTCCGCGCATTAGGACGATCTAGACACATGTCCTCTTCCAGGCAGATTTGTAACATCTTTAGTTGATTAGAACTTCTTAATTATTGCCCTGATGGTGGAAATGGGGATTTTCAATGATTTAGCTTTTTTTCTTACAGCCACTTTCTATTTTGTGAAGCTCAACAATCTTTTGCTGCACATCAGAACTATATTCTTTGGTTTTTCTCTTTGTGATGAATGATTAAGGGAATTTGGCCTTTGTGTTAACACATATTTGTACTTTTGTGGAACAGGAGGTCATGGCTGGACAATTTCATTCTCCTAGTCACCCTGGTATGCTAAAAAATATAAATATGAATGGGAATATACTTCAGAGATTTTTTACTCATAAAAAATTCTAGGGGTGCCAATAATTGTGGCCAACGTGTTTTAGAGAAAAACATTTATGAAATAACACACACACACACACTTTCAATTCTTTTCCTTCAATGAAAGGTTAGATTTTTTGCTAATTCTATGAATTAAAGATCAAAAGGATAAACAATGCAGATTTATTTTGATCATATTTACCAAGGGTGCCAATACTTCTGGCCACAACTGTATATTTTCCCTGTGATGACAAAGCTCAATTTTCAGCATCATTACTTTAGTCTTCAGTGTCACATAGTCACAATGAACCTTAAGAAATACTAATATGATGATTTGGTGTTCAAGAAACATTTCTTTTGATAATTATCAATGTTAAAAAAAAAAGCAGAAACTGTGATACATTGTTCAGGACACTTTCATGAATAAAAAGTTCTGGCATAAAATAAGAGTTTTATTTTACATTACATTATAAATTCTGGTATAATACAGAAAGAATAATTAAATGACGTCTTTGAATTTTTTATTTAGTATTTCAGAAGCAGTTCAAATATTGATTAAAGTATTGTTTCATGACTTTTAGTCCATAGTGTGCTAGTTTTGCAACCATCTAGTGTTCCTCAGAACACTGACCACTTAGTGTACTGTAATATATTCTATATATAATTTGAAAAAAGCAGTATTTCAAATGAGTAAGATATCCGAATACACAGTATTCAAGAAACAGTAGGCAAACAATATCAAGATTATGCACCGCATCTGCTTAAGTACTAAAAAAAGCAACCATTGGACACTTTTCTATCCCAGATGATGGCAGTAATTCATTGATTGCTAAAATCATTTTTTACTAACTACACAGTCATCACATTAAAAAATCCCAGTAAATACTACACACAAATAATATGAATATTATCAGTACAACTTAAGAACCAAAATACAAACTACGATAATTGAATATATAACAGCTGACAAAGCACCTATCTCAGCGGCTGTACTCTGGACACAGCTACAATCTTTGTCTCTTCTGGGAATCTCAGGTCTGTGAGCTGAAATGTTACCATCACATTTCATCCAGTCAGTAGCAATGGATTTTGGGAAAGCAGATTCCTGCTCCAAGCCCCCTCTTTTTAAAATCCAGTAGTTTGAATCTTTAAAGAAGTATGTGTCTCCTGAGGGAAATGTAGATAAAAAGGTTTAAGGTTGGTTTGGGAGACAAAAATGATGAATGGCAATCATTATTAATTAAAAACTTTTATGATAAAAGATGCAACTTACCATCTAGAAATCCAATGATATCATCAGGATGAGAGGGCATCCCCCAGATGGACGCTGGTTTAGGATACCCTTCCTCCAGTTTCCTCTCAGTTCCCGCCTCATCAAACCTCCAGTACTCTCCACCACTGAACAGGTACGTCCTCCCATTGTGTGGCCACACAAATACCGCCTCCACTCTCTCTGGAACTCGTCCTGCAGAAGAGCGTAAACCCCATTCTGAAAGTGGCCGTGGGTTCCCAGGGAGGGACATTGTGTTTCTAAATACCCAGTACTGATTACCTAAAAAAGACCAGAATGAAAATAGTCAAAATAAACAATAAAGATGCTCCTGAATACCACAGCCAGTAAAAATCATATTTTTCACCCACTATTTCTATAAATGGGTTTACTTTTACTCACTCACTACATACACATATTTTTAAATTTTGGGTCTCTTTTTTCATTCTTACCAATAAAGAATACAATATATCCATCTCTTCTCTCATATACTGCATCAACTCTGGTGGTTTCTGGAGGCAAACCGATCCAGAAGCTGTGGATCAGAGCTGGAGTCAAGGACATTAATGAGCCTGAATGATGTACCCTCCAAAAGTGTGGACCTGATAAAAAGGGAATGGTTGAGGGAGAGAATGAAACAGAAGCAATATTTTCTTTCACTTATAATTTTAATACCTTTCTACCAATAATTTTGAGGATACCACAAAGAGAAGTCCCTCTGATACTTTTACACAGTCCACAAATGTTTGGGGTCGGTAAGTTTTTTTATTTTAAAGAAATTAATATTCAGCAAGGATGCAATAAATTGATCAATAGTGACAGTAAAGACATTCATAATGTTATAAAAGTTTTCGGTAACACTTTATTTAAGGTGACTTAGCTACAAGTTACTACATGTACTTACTATAGTAATAACAGTAAACTATGCATAATTAAGTTTTCTATTTCAAATAAATGTTGTTCTTTTGATATGTTCTTATTCATTACAGAATTCTGAAAAATGTATCAGATTGTTTTCAACATTTATAATAAGAAATGTTTCTTGAGCAGCAAATCATCATATTAGAATGATTTCTGAAGGATCATGTGACACTGAAGACTGGAGTAATGATGCTGAAAATTCAGCTTTACATCACAGGAATGAATTACATTTTAAAATATTTTCAAATAGAAAACTGTTATTTTAAATTGTAATAATATTTCACAATATTACAGTTAAATATTACAGATTTAAATAGACTTCTTTCAAAAACAATACAAATCTTACAGAAGCCAATGTTTTTTTTATTCAAACATTATACCTCTAAAGAAGAAAACCTCTGCTCTGATATTAGCGACTGCATCATAACCACCCTGACAGCGATCAGCAGGAGCTGGTGGGCTAAAAAAGAGAAAAGCATTAAGAAAAATTTAAGAACCATTGTCAAACCTGTCATGATCACAGTGTAACTCACCGATAGGGAGGATGTGGAGGAGCAGGGGTCGACAAATGGGGCAGATTAGTTGTGGGTGCAGCAACAGATGGAGAAGATTTAAAATCTGGTCTTTTTCCTGTATAGTAAACACAGTCATGAGAAATTAACATCAGACGTGTTTATTTATTTATTCACATATTAGGGAGTACCATAGAGTGCCTGTATTCTCAGTCTGTCATCAAGGGGTAAGGAGTAGCTGTGCATGTCTCCCACAGCACCATAGTAATAAGGCTTCATGATGGATTCACTGGAAGAGGAGTGAAACAAGCCTAAAGCATGACCAAACTCATGCACTGCAACTGTGAATAAATCTGTGCTGCTGCTCCTGTCTGTGGAAGAAAACATAAATTCTTTAAGCACTTCTATTCTGACGCATCTTCTTTTCTTTTTATCTATCCATAAATATATGTGAATAATGACAGATACACAAAGATATATGGCATTTAATGAACCTCCGTTGCTCCAGCTCTCTCCATCATCAAAGTGTGTGTCACCAGCAAGATCTTCCTTTCCTGGGAAGAATGCGTGTGCCAGTGTGCCCCCTTTGCCATCAAAGGGATACCCATCCTCATGGTAGCCACTGGCAAAGGTGACTTTGATGTCTGTCTGTGGTGACGGGTCATATGGAGAAGGAAGAGTCCCGTGGAAACGCAGATGTGTGACATCACCCCATGCTCGGAGGGCATGAGTCAAAATGAGCCTTACCAGCCCTGGATGTAGAGTGGGAGACATAGAGGGAGATGGAAAATCTTGCACGCTAGGGAAAAGAAGGGAGACATGTACGATTATTGGACAGGAATACAGTATTCTGGATAAGGTTACATAAGAAAAAGGATCATTTTAATTTTATGGTAAAGAAACAGCAGCTACGCTGTCCAGAAATACAGTGACAATGTATTCATTATTAAAGGATGGCATAATAGTGCCTGCATACTTTACAGCTCATAACCATATATTAATGTTAATATATCAGTCTACATGAACTACCAAAATCTGCTTGTTCATACAGTTGATCATAATTGGCCTGTCCATTAAACATGGCCAAAACTTGTGTATCAGACACAAAGACTAAACTTCATTACGTAACACAAATTATACTAATACAACAAATATTAACACACTGATAACAAAAACGAGAAGGGCAAAATGATGTATAAAAATGTAATCATACATGATGTCTTACACAAGGACATGAGAATGTCATTTCACTGCACCTGTCACTGTAAATTATGCACTAATTCATCATTTTTACTCGCAAAACCATATATCACTTACCGTTTTCACTGTGTATGGTAATACAACTTACAGTTACACAGCATTTTTGTTACAAACATTGTAAAAAACTTTTTTTTTTAACAATGTAAAAATATATTGGATCACACCTCCAGGTGATGTCAGTCTTGTCCCAGCTCAGCCTTGGCAGAGTGTATCTCCTCTTCATCTTCCCTTTACCTCTTCTCTTTCCTTTCAGCAGATCCTCAGAGCTGATGGTGTCCGGGAGAGAGCAGCGAGGTCTGGCCATCATTTCTAATGTGGCCCGATCTAAGGTTCGACAAAAGTGGAATCATCAGAACTTCTCCAAGTAGTGACAATTCACGAAGAAAGATCACGTGGTATAGTGCGCTCTGAGGTGTTCACATATGCTGCCATCTGGATAAACCTCAACTGTTACAGTAAAAATAAGTGAATGGTCACCTAGTTCGCCAGTCTCTTCTATACCAGCAAAACTCTGCATTTTACGGACAGCTTCTTCAATACCTTCCCTGGTTTGAAGTCGACCAATTAGAGAGTCTGGAGATGGTAAATACCCATACCGAATCAACCAGTCCTACACACACACACACAAAATATTCATTCATATACATTGTTGATTAATAATAATAAAAAAAAACAGATTTGAAAGCAATATACCCAAACTTGACATTTACAAAGACTGTAGACAGTAGTAAAAGTATCTGCACAATATATGTATAATATTTGTATCAGATTTTGTATTATAGCTTGTGTAGCCTATTATTTAGTTACTTTTTGTAATTGATGTTTGATTAGATTTTATAAGTAAAAAAATAATCAGATCGACAATTTATTTTGTTTTGTTTAAAAAAAAATGTAAAGTTGATTTTTTAATGAAAATGGTAAAAAATGTCTTCATGAAGGTGACACATTTCGCTGAAAATCAATTCCAGGCGACAAATATGCCCCTTAATAAAAAGCTGGCAAATATTTATCACCTATCTTGCATATGAGATACATTAAATTAATGTAAAACGCTCGTTTTAATAGAGAGATTTGAAATATTCTTACCACTCCTCGCGCGTACTGATCTGCCGTCATCGCAGGTCGCGCGCTCACAACACTGAGGAGCGCGGCGCCGGTTATTGTGAGAACTGCGGTCATGTTCATTCAATATGATATCAACGGGTTGTTCGCACTCTCTACCACATTGTAAACCCAAAACCTTTTATAGCAAATCACGAATATATGCTCGAGCACAATCAAAACAGCTAAAATTTTTAAATAGAACAGGAAAAATGAGGATCAAGTCACTAAGAATGTTGAATGTATTCTTCATCCACACAGCCACGGTTTGTCCTCCTTTTCATTTGACTTCCCAAGAGGGTATTGCTTTGATAAATACTCATGTCCTGCACCCCTCTCTCTCTCTCTTCCCCTCAGTAGGAGCATCCGTCTAAATGTGTGACCCCATGAATGCATGTGTGACCCCTGATCTTTTTTTGCCATCTGCATAACCTCTTGGAACTCAAAATAGGCCATGAAGAAGTGAAAAACATGTGTGAGATGACAACAAAGGCATAAAATCAGCAGAATGATTTCTGAAGGATCACGTGACACTGAGTGATGATGCTGAAAATTCAGCTTTGCCATCACAGCAAGAAATGAAATAAATTTCAAAATGTATTTTTTGGTAAAAATTGTATCATTTCCCATCTTCTGTAATTATGCTGTGGGCGTAAGACCCCCTGGTAAGAGGAAAAAGGTACTGTGCATTGTGTTGTGATAAAAATAGACAGGATGTTTATGAGCTTTGGTGCGAGAGAATGAATAAAGGGAAACATTAATTGCAATAAATAAATAAACCAGGAATGTTATGGATTCTCAAGATGTCTGTTCTCTTAATCATCATCAGGGTTTCCCTTTACCCTATATATTCTCGCAGAGTTGACAAAACATGGAATCACCAGCATGTTTTCTCAAAGTTTTTTTTTATTACTGCGCAAGCAACAAAACATCTCTCCAGCATAAACATCAATAAAGTAACAAAGGCATGCCTTTGCCTATTTATTCCAAATAGTTTATGGCTTATGAAACCAAATATACAGCGCTAATCTGTATATTATATTACCAGTCTTCTGCAGCCATACTGCGATTCACATTGCCTTATTGTGAAGTGTTTAGCTGTGGTTCTCATTGAGCTCTACCCCCTGGTTGAAGGAGTACTCTGCCTTATGGTGCATGATCAGTGTGTTATTGGCGAAGTAGAAGCTGTCTGACCGCGTCTCATACGGGTGGCTGATCATCTCCTCAACTGAAAAAACAGAACATAGTTGACACAGTAAACAAGCACATGGAAATTTTTCGTGCAATGAGTGAAATGCATTATATTTTTGTGTGTTACTCACTGGTGTGTGAATCCAGGTCTGGTAAGCAGTAGATGTGTTCACAGGTGTTTCTGCTGTGTGGGATACAGAAACCGATCTCAAAGTCAAATGTCTTCAGTAGTAGATCCCTAAAGTAATGCCTCTCAATCAGCCGAAACTTGTTCACTGCCTTACCGCCCACTGTAAACTCAAGTCTGTTCAGAAGAGACATAAAACGCTTTGAACTATTATAGACAGTTATTGATTCTGATTAAATATGTAGATCTGTTCTAAAGGCCCCATAGCAATCATATTAAAAATAAGACATACGTGGCTCCAATCTCCCTGAGATTTAGAAAAGCTGGACTGAAATGATACTGAATGAAACGGCCTGCATCCAGCTCTATGACATCCTTTATTTCTGTGAGGAAGAAGAGGGAGTAGAAGTTTTATTTACATAGAATACAATCATGTACATTTAAAGGATAAAATACAAAATAAACACCAAGTACAATTTATCAAAAATACATTTCAAACAAGTATATTTTTAGCTGAGACTTAAATAAAGTGGATAAGAGGGTAGTGAGTTTCATAGCTTGAGCAGTAACACAAAATGATCTTCCACCTAAAGCAGACAGTCGAAATAGGAATGGACAAAAGGCCAAGTTCAGATGATCTGAGACCCAGTGGGCAGGTATGTGTGAATTAATTCAGAGAGATAGAGAGGCACGAGACCATTTAAATCCTTAAATGTTAGCAGGAGCATCATAAAATGAATGTGTGAAGCAACAAGAAGTAATGTGAGCATTGCATCTGGTCAAAGTAAGCACTCTAGCGGCAGCACTTTTTACATACTGCAACCTTCTAATGTGTTTCTTTGGTAACTAATAAACAAGGCATTGCACTAATCCAGACGAGAAGTAATTAATTCATGTACCACGGTTTCTGCATCAGCCAGATTGAGAGAGGAATGGAGATGTGCAATATTGCGCAGATAAAAAGAGCTTTTAACAATTGCAGCGATATGGAAACCAAAGGAAGAAGAAGAGTCAAATAAAACACCAAGATTGCAGAAAGAGGATGAGACTTTAACAAGAACCCCATCTATGTCAAAGTACAGATCTATTCTTTTGACTAGCCAATCAGCGTTATTTCAAACTATTCAAATGATATATAAACTATTAAAAATGGTTTTCATTAAACGAAATAAAGCTGAAATAAAATAAATAAATATTGGGTGAAAAGTTGATAAAAAAAATTATATCACAGTATATAAATAACACTATATAATACAGTCAATAATACTAAAATAACACCAATTTAGGAAAGAGAGAAACAGATATGAAATACAAGACATTTTTGAAATGCTACTGCATATAATGTCCACTAGAGGGCAAATGACACATTTGACACCTCATTAGCATAAACACAGTGCTATCACAATCTCAGGCTGAGATATCATACTTGGCCAAGTTATGCGTCGTTTACAAAATCACACAAAAGAAAATAAGAGAATGCAATGTAGAAAAAACACACCTGTTGGACAGAGTCGCTTTAGATCCAGAATGACTGATCCACTTTCCAGGTCTCTTATTTTGAAGCGTGAGAAGCTAATATTGTAGACATTGTCTTCTTGGGAGCACAGGTAATCTGTACATATAACCAATAATAGTAAAGAAAAGAAAACTAAAACACAAATAAGCTGCTTTGTTTGTGTTGTCCTCACCGTCTGTGTATCCTGGTAGCCTGAGGACATACTGAGTAGTCACAGGTTCACCTGGCTTCCAGTCCTCTTCAGCTCCAAGTGCTCCTCCTGAAATGAACCCATTCCAGTCCTCCACGTCCCTCAGATCCCCTCTTCCCTGCATTTCAGCCACGTCCTCCTCATCCTCTTCAGATTCATCTTCCTCTTGTTCGCTGTCCTCGTCTCTCTCAGAGGACAGTTCCTGCTCCATTTCTTCCTCACTCTGTAGTTCTTTGACAACCTCGCTGTCCATCTACAAATCTTTGACTAATAAGTTTTGTTTTCCTCTAGTGTTTCTGTCAGGTTAACTAACACAGGTCCATCTGTTGTCCTGCACTCTCTGTGATTACACTCAGCTCTTCTCTCATAAACTGTCTCAGTGACTCAAACAGATTAAGGCTATCTCAAACAGCTAATCCAAGCCAATCCTCAATTAAACACGGACACAGCAAGTATGACATCAACGAAAGGACAAAAAGGAGTATGAGATGAACAGATAGGATTGAATGTAGATATATAGTATTATTAAGACATGGAGGGTAGTTAGCAGAAATGGAGAAAGATTAGCAGGATTGAAATAAATTAAATAATAATAATAATTAATAATAATTTGTTACATTTATATAGCGCTTTTCTGGGTACTCAAAGCGCTTTACATATAGTAGGGGGAATCTCCTCAACCACCACCAATGTGGGGTGGGTTACTAAAGGGTTAGTTCACCCAAAAATTAAAATTAATTACTCACCCTCATGTCGTTCCAGACCCATAAGACCTTCGTTCATCTTCAGAACACAAATTAGTGTTTTTGAATTAGTGTTTTGAAACTTCAATAGTTCACGTGACTTTGTCAGTTTGATACACGCTCCGAACCACTGATTCGAAACAAAAGATTCGTAAAGCTTCGAAGCTTCACGAAGCAGTGTTTTGAAATCGTCCATCACTAGATATTGTTCAATAAAGTCATAATTTTTTTTTTTTTTTTTGGTGCACAAAAAGTATTCTTGTCGCTTTATAACATTAAGGTTGAACCACTGTAGTCACATGAACTGTTTTAAATTTGTCTTTAGTAGCTTTCTGGGCATTGAAAGTGTTAATTATCTTGCTGTCAATGCAGGCCTCACTGAGCCATTGGATTTTATCAAAAATATCTTAATTTGTGTTCTGAAGATGAACGAAGGTCTTACGGGTGTGGAACGACATGAGGGTGAGTAATTAATGACAGAATTTTTATTATTTATTTTATTTTTTTTTTCCTTTTGTGTATAATGTATTGTATGTATGGACCCTGTTTGTTCATTTGGTATGGTCTGAAGAGGGAGTTAGCCCTTATAAGTAAGGAGTTATGGAGCTCATTAATTGAGTCTTGTTTGTTGGAAGCCAAAGGAGAAACCCTGTTGCAAATGGGACCAAGTAATTGGTGTAGCCTTCCTTTGCACATTGTTGCAGTTTTGTTTTGTTTGTTTTGTACAGTTTTTGTTTGTATTCCAGTATGTGACCTTGTAATTTTCCCACCACCTCACGGTAATAAACCACCTTTTTGGGATCCACTAAACCTCTGACCAGCTTGAATGTAATTATTCCCTCTGACCACTGGGCCTTCTCTTACAAGCCATTTTAAGTTGTGATGATAATTCACAATATTATTTCTTTTTACTGTATTTTTTTTATCAAATAAATGAAGCATTGGATAGCATAAGAGAATTCTTTCAAAAACATTCCCTACATTACTCCACTAATATAGTCCCTTTAAAGGAATAAATAAAAATTAGTGAGCAAATTCTGACCTTCCGGCAGACGCTTTTGCGCAGTTTGTGCTTGATGTTTAATAATCATGTGAAACTTATCAAACTGGCAGCTCTCCAGTAGTAATGAAAAGATTTTGAACTCTGTCATGTAAAATCTTAATTAAACAACTTAATAATCAATTAAAAAGGGATTTATACCTGTACAATATTTCACTGTAGCCTCATTGGACCAGCGTTTTGGACAATGGATGGATGGATGATTCAGCTGTGGGCGCCATCTTCTGGCGAGATACGGGAATTATTTTGGCACTCGTTATTGCGGTGCATTATGGGTGCACTGGATAAGGTCCACTATGGTTCCAGACACCACTACAAATGGCTGTCCCTTCAAATAGTGCCCTATTTAAGGGTATAGGGGGCAATTTTGGACACAGCCTCTATAATGAGCAGTTGAGTTGAATCAGGTGTGCTAGATGAAGGGGTTGTGGGGGGACCCAAGGACAGGTTTGAGAAGCACTGGTCTACAGGCCAAAACTCTAGTGACATCTTTGTTATCTTGTCAAAGCAGTACTGTGGTGAGTTGGCGTCCTCATTAGAGTGATGTGCAGTTGATCAATCTGAATGTAATATGAGTCAACAGGATGTGTTCACATATCTGCTCTTTACATTTTTTTTTTTACACAACAGCACTGATGGAGGGAAGAGGTGGAGCCAACGGACCACATCCTGCTTCACCCCAACCTCTCACCTCATCCCACTGTTGGCATGGCGATCAAACTGTCATTTCCTCATGTCACTTCATAGCTTCAGCTAAGGGAGAGAAGTATCCCAGAAGGCACCAGTGCACAAACGAAGAAATCACGGTGCGTCAGGAAGAAGAGACAGCGTGATGAGTTCTGAAGATCAGGTAGAGTTTATTTTCTTTTTGTCAGTTAATTAAACCTGAATGAGAAGTAATACAGTCATAGCTTGTGTTAGAGTTCTCGTTTGTTCTTAGCGAAGCACAAATGTGCAGTGTGGATGTCATGCTTCGTGACATTGTGCGTTCGTTGTAGGCCTGATCCAACAAAACCTAAAACTAACAGAATTTGGTGTTTGTTGTTGATTCTTGAGGCAGTATATTCTCAAATGAATCAAGTAATTGATTTTTACGGCAATTGCAATTGTTTTTTTTTACAGTGATTACAAAAATAAGTAAGTAATTAATTAGTGTTACATAATTCTATGCAGTCTGTAACCGCATAATTTATGTGGTTACACTTTAAAATAAGGTTCAATTTAATAATAAACAACAATACATTATTGTGAACTAAATACTTTTATATACTATTTCTAAAATATGTATATACATACATATATGCACCCCTGTTGAAAAGTTTGGGGTCAGTATGATTTAAAAAAATAAAAAATAAATTAACACTCTTTTTTCATCAAGGATACATTAAATGGATCAAAAGTGAAAGTAAAGACATTTATAATGTTGCCAAAGAATTTTATTTTAAATAGATTCTGTATTTTTAACTTTCTATTAAGGCTATAAAGAATCCTTAAGAATCTTATTAAGCAGCTAATGCATAAGGAACTGAACTTTATTGTAAGTGTATTCATTTTATTTTCAAGGGTTTTCCTGTCATGTTGTCACGTTGTTTGTACTCATGTCTTGTCTCAATCTTTTACAGAAGTCACAATGGAGATGACTTTGCTGTCCATCACAGTGTGGTTCACTCACTTCCTCATCGCCCAGGCTCTTTATTTGAACACACTGCCAACAAACACCATGAGTGACCACACTGAAACCACACAAGTAACTCCAGCAACAACAAAAACAAACCAAGAGCCCAAGATCCTAATTAATGCAACGCCTTTCTCACCTCCGACCACAACGCAGGACAGCACAACAAATTTGCCCAGTGAAGTGCATACACAGCCAAATACAACCCCATATGTGATGTCCACAGAGGAAACAACATCCCTGCATCAATTCAACAGCAGTACTTCATCTCAGAATGACACAATGGATGACGGTGTAGGCAATTCTAGTAATGTTGCTGTGAGCCACAGGAATACAAGTCATGCAACAGTTTCCACTGACTTTGCAAGACTGACGCCACAAAATATTAAAACAGAAACAATGTCAAGTGTGAGTTACAATGATGGCGGACGACCAGTTCAGACTGCATACACCTTATCAGACCCACTAAACAGTGTATCAACAGTTCCCTGGACAGAAAAAGAGGATGATAGAACAAAAGCAGATAAAGGAAATTATGAAACAAACTCCACCCAGGCCACATTTGCTAATATGAAAGAAGAGTCGAGAGGAACACAGAGTACTGAGGGAAGTGAACACAGAGAGGAACCTTATGACACAGCAGCGCATACAATCGGTGTAAGTGCTGCAACGGCAACAGCAAGAATTGATTGGTCAACTTCACAAAATTTAGACATTCCCATGAACACAACAGCTTACACAACAGCACCAGACCCAACGGTTACAGATGTACCTGAACATCACACCTCAATAGGTGGTGTAAGTGCTGCAACGACAACAGCAAGAATTCATGACTGGTCAACTTCACAAAACTCAGACATTCCCATGAACACAACAGCACAAGACCCAACGGTTACAGATGCACCTGAATATCACACCTCAATTGGTGGTGTAAATCACTCAACGATACAGCAGAACAGATTCACAAACTCTACGGCACACACAGGAAGAGAGAACATTACAGGAACAGACACACCCAGTGGTACCACCACCTATAACAACAACTCTATCATAACCGATGTCCTAACTGATGCCACAACCAACGAAACAAACAAAACTGACACAGAAAGCAAAGTATGGCCTAAATGTTTGAACCTAAACCCAGAATCTCAGTCTCGTCAATCCACACTGGTCTGTTTCATCACAGTGTGGGCTTTAGCAATGACTGCTACCATATTCCTAGGAATAACCATCTTCCTGTGGGTGCGTCTGACAGTCTTTAAAAAGAAGATGAAGCGGAGGGAGAAAGGAGGCCTGAAGTGTGAGAAAGAGAGCCTTTGGGCCGACCCCAAAGCATCGGTGCAGGAGAGAGTGGAGTTCTGGTACGTCAATGGATCCACTATGGAGGCCGACAGGAAGCAGAAAGACAGAAAGAGACAGGAGAGGATGAAGAAAAGAGGACAGCAACAGGATAATGAGGAGAATGGGCTGTGGATTCAGCCTAGAGTGACTGTGGATGACATAACAGAGTTCTGGTACGCAAACCAGCGCTTGAAGGAGGAGAGGACGCAGGACATGTAGTTATAAACTTTGAAAGACAGAAAACAAGTTTGGACAGACATACCTTCAGGCTTCTGCCTAAAACACAAGGGGGATTTTGATGGGAACAAGTAAATAAGTCTGAATAAGACGTTACGTGTGTGGTCCTACATGGACCTGGAGTGATTTGTGCTCAGTACACTGTAAAAAAAATCCAACTTCCATTTTGTCAGACAAACTATATTTTGAAGGTTGAGCGAATTATAGAATGTACACAAAAAAAAAGAAAAAAAAGACAATTCAATGTCATTACACAGCAAAAACGATGACTTAAGTTTTATTCTTTTTTCCCCACAACATCTTAAGTCATGCATATTTACATAAATATGCCATGTATGTATGCATATTGTATGCATTTTTACACAGTAAAAATAGCATTTATTTGACCGAAATTCTGGACTCATCAACAAGCTGGCTATCTAGAGGTTGTGAATGTATACAATTGGGAAGGTAATGTTTATATGGTTGCCAATAAATGGGATGCTTATTTTTATTCAAAATCCATTGGATATTGATTAAATATTTTCTATACATTTTGGCTTTAATAAGAGTTCCCCCAAGACATATGCAAAAATTAACCTGCTGTCCAATTCTTTCTAACAATAAAGCACTTGAAAACGACAAACTAGTAATTACGACTTCAGAAGTGGAAGTAGGAAATTTCCAATAGCACATGAAGGCAGCATAACAATGTCAAGTTTGGTGGTCAGGGTGGAACTAACAGGCAGCTGAGCATGCTCAGTTTGATCACTGATGATGCACTTGTATTTAAATTGTGATTTATGTCAAAGCTTGGGGACAAAATTATGACATAAATATTTGTTATTCAGAAGTAATAGATGTTTTAACTCTATGTGATGTTTTTGATTATGTTTTGTTGTTAAAGTTGTGCTATGTTTCAAGTCACCCATAGAAAGTTTATTCCATTTCAATTATATAAACACAACTTGTTTTGGTGTATAGAAGTATATCTATATAACCTTTTCAGTTTGCTTAAACTGAATTATATATTCTTTGCCTATCACTATTTTGTAGTCATAATGCTCATATTAATTTAAAATTCAAGTTTACTGAACTTTTTTTTCTCCACAAAAAAAAACATTATTTATAAAAACATTATCTATTTATAGAACTTATGTTGAAAGCACAGACCTATTACTTTAATTGTTGATACAACATTTGTTTCCATATGTTACTTAGAAAAGTTCTGAAGCGTAACAGTTAAATAAACAGAAAGATAAACAGTGCTTTTCCTTCCTTGGAAAAGAGAAGAGACCACAGGCACTTCAACCACAGAAACTGTTGAAAAATTCTGAACTTTTCTGGGTTTTTTTTTTTTACAAAAATCCCATTCCCTCAGTAAAATAAGTAAACACACAAAATTTAATACACAATTTTTGAGCCAACAGTACTGAATGAAGGAATATAATTTAAAGGGCTACACAATGACAGCTTGTGCTGCCACCATCACTTGTTCAGGACTTGCCCCAAAAATTCTAGGGGAGAATATCCCTGATAACATATTGTCTTTGTCTATCTAAGAGTGCTGTCTTACTCTTGTAAAGATAAACTGAAATAAAATAAATATTAATTCAGAGATGGTGTGAATCATCATTTTGAAGATTTACAACAAATAATGCAAGCTCCTGTTGTGCATGAGTAGTTAAAAAGACAGTAAGAGACATGAAATCTCTTGAAAAGATATCACGAAATCTCATCAAAAGGTGTTAAATACTCAGAAAGAGGAAATGATAAGTCTTGTGTTCTGCTGAAGTAAAACGTCAACAGAAAGAAAAAACATTATTCTCCATTTTTAAAATGAATGTCAAGATATCACATGCATGTAAAAATGCCTAAATGAATGTTTTCTACTAAGAGTTTTAAATGATCAGAATACATTTTGTGAAATACGAGAGGGCAGGATATACATCTCTCAGAATAGTTTAAGCAAACTTTACTTCAGACACAAAATTTCTCACTTCTCTAAATTTGCAATACCCCCCACCCAACAAACGTACTCACGCACACATACACATTCACACTCAAACACACACATGCTTGCATGGAGACACTTAACGGCAAAGTTGTGCATACACAGCAGAGTCAAAACCCACAAAACTGTCAACACACCCTGAGCTTCCCATTAGAGCCTGGCTTCTCTTTTTCTACTTCAGCCTCAGATAATAATTCACACTATAACCAATAACTTGTCGCACATTTTTTTTTTTAATCTTTTAGCTGCAGCCTCTCTCGTCCAGATGCAGGCAGTGATATGACATCTTCAGAGGGAGGAGAAATAAAAGAGGGCATGTAGGAGTGAGAGAGGAAGAAAAATGAACAGGATATAGGTGTGCACTGCATGAGTGAGTGTGTAGATTTCACATGTACAGTTTGGTCTTGGTCTTTGGTTGGAGCTTGCAGTGACTTTACTCAGAGGCACGAAGGTAAGTGTCAATATCACTTATTCAT
This sequence comes from Anabarilius grahami, assembly GCA_003731715.1. Classification (NCBI taxonomy): domain Eukaryota; kingdom Metazoa; phylum Chordata; class Actinopteri; order Cypriniformes; family Xenocyprididae; genus Anabarilius; species Anabarilius grahami. Next base: position 1,736,557 of record RJVU01080352.1, on the reverse strand, counting down.
TAAGGGATCAAACGGGAGGTAAACTGTTACCAGTTTTTGGTTGTGATGTTATAAGATGCTTGAGGACAGGTAGACCACGCAAGAAGAAAGAAAAAAGTCGCTACATGCCGCTTAGAGAAAGATTGATGTCACGGGTGACACTCAAATCGCATTCTAGTAAATATGGTAGATGTGCGCTGAAATAACCTGAGGACGCACCTCTATTCTGACCGTCAAATGAAGTGAAGCTCATCTGGTAGATAGAGCATGGTGCTAAAGATAATGTCATGGGGCTCAATTCCCAAGAAAGGCACTTTGGAAAGCATCTGCCAAATTCAAAAAAGTCAATTCAATTTAATAAATAAATACATTAGATAATGTAGGAAAATATAATGGAATAGTAAGAAGAGTTTCTTGAGCAGCAGATCATCATATTAGAATGATTAATGAAGGATCATGTAATGTGATTAAGTAATGATGCTGAAAATTCAGCTTTGACATCACAGGAATAAATTACATTTTAAGACATTAGTATAAAAAATTTTTTTATTTCAATTTAATAAAACATTTTCACAGTATTACTGTTTTTACTGTATTTTTGCAGTATTTTTTACTGTATTTTTGCAAAAAAAAAAATTCTATGAACCCCAAACTTTAGAAGTTTTTAATATATATTATATTATTTATATCTACTTTTTTTAAACAAAAAAGAGTGATAATTTTGTGACTAACTGTCTTTTTCTTCCGGTGTCTTTTTTTACTTTGTCACATGTTTATTTCAAAGCTAGAATCGTTCGTGCTACACTGACAGAGAGAGAGAGAAGAAAAAGGAAGAACAGGGCTGCGTAAAACCTTCCGGCCCAGATTCACTCAAGATTACCTCAGCAGAACACCAAACACACAGAGAACAAGAAAAACAATGAATTTATTCAGCCAGCTGCTCTCCTTTAATATATAGTCAGGCTTTGGAGGTTTCTATCACATTCTCGAGCCTCAAAAGTGGATCTCCAAAGACATTATCAGCTCACCTGAGCACATTTTTTTGCACAAAGACTGATATCGCTGACTTTTCAGCCAGTAGTATGAACATCATGAGGTTCGTTTTTAGCAATTTGCTGCTGTATCTTGCTCTTGGAGCCTGTTTCAAGTTCACTGATGCACAAGAGTCAACAGAGCCAGATGCACATATCACCTCACCATTCACGAATATCAACACTGTGGGGGAAATGTTAAGTTCTGCAACTGTGGGGGAAATGTTAAGTTCGGAAAGCACCATTGCTGGAATTGTAAATACTGTCACTGAACTAATGACAGAACCAGGACTGCATCATCCAGAAACCACACCTGATTATCAAATGAGCACCATGCCTGAAGAACCAACAACTGTGAATCATGTGCCACTCAGTACTCAGACTGAATTTGCTCCTGAAATAACAACACCGGCTGAAGTAGAGCAGACCACAATGATCACCACTATTGCGGCTATGTGGAATGTGCCAACAGCAGTAGCTGAACAAATAACTTCAGATGCCCCAAGCACACTTCAATATGTAACGACTGTTGGCTTTACTTCTGAGTTGACCAGTCCTACAGAACATCCTACAGATGAAATCATCACAGCAGCTGATTCAACAGCCCTCGATCCCACATCCATCCCGTCTCAACCACCTGCAGGCTGGACTGTACCTCTGTCCAACCTCGTGGAGACCAGCGCAATAACCTCCACTGCAACTCTAACATCATCTTCAGAGTCTGAAGGTACTCCTGAAGGGCAAATAGACTCTGCGTTTGATGACGAACCAGTCTCCACCCAATTTACCTTTGTCACCACCGGTGTATTTGTCGAGGAAAGTACTGCTCCCTTTCAAACAAACTGGTTATTAATAATCATAGTGTGTGTGATCATCATTTGTGCGCTATGTGTTGGCATGATTCTGTTCGTCCAACGGCGAAAGAAAAAAGCCTCACAGACATTTGGCCCCATGTACGTGAATGGACAAAGTAAACGGTCCAAGAAGAAAAAAGGGGCGGGGGATGATGCATGGGCGGGGCCTGTGAATATGAAGGAGGGGCTTGAATGTGACCCTGAAGTACAGGATGGTCTTCTGCCTGATGATGGGAAAAAGGATGGAGACGATATGGTGCTCAGCACATTCGCCGCCCTGGACGAAGGTGACATGTCTAATGGTGGAGTGGGTGGGGAAGGTACTAAAGAGGCTAAGAAATGGGAGCAGCAGGAACCTCTGCTTTACATTGATGAGGATGTGGACGAAAACAAGGCGGGAAAAACACTGGCAGAGAACAAGACACAAAAAGGAGATGACAAAAGTGAGGAGAAGGAGTTGAATGGAGGAGAAACGTTCTGTCTCACCACAGCCGTCTAAAAGACTTGTTCAACGAATGGACGAATTTTATAAGAATGATTACATCATGTGCATCAATCAAGGACTAAGTAATATAGATTTGTAAATATTGTTTGACAATCACAATTCTTTATAAACAATGGCGCAATGTACAAAGATGATCTCATTATTTTCCTACATTTTTTCCCTAAAACATTAGCAAACAAGTCAGTTGTCTGTTGTCAATAGTGTATGAAACACAGCTCATACAGAAGCCAAGCCACTTTCAAATCAAACAGCTTCTGTTGGTCAACATGGCAAATTCATATGAAAAAATGAACCCGTTGCAAAATTTGCATGGGGAAATCATTCACCCTCATGCGAATTTGCAGATCACATGGATTCCTATGACTGGATTTCATCTGCAAAAATTCAGTGAACAATAATAAATGTGACCACACTTCAAGACAAAATAATGGCTGCGTTAATTAATAATCATCATTCATCCATTTCACTCTAGATCAGTGGTTCCCAGGTCCCCAACACTGCATATTTTGTTTCTCTCCTTTGTCTGTCACACCCATTTCAGGTCTTGGAGTCTCTACTAATAAGCTGATGACCTGAATCAGGTGTATTTGATTAGGGAGACATGCAAAATGTGCAGTGTTGGAGTGCCTCCAGGAATGTGGTTGGAAACCCCTGCTCTAGATGCAGATCAAAAAATTCAATTTGTATCTTTATCCATATCTAATGATACAATTACTACTTGGGTACATGTATAAGGTTAGAGACAGTGCACTAATATTCATTGATTGTGGCACACAATGTTACCGTTTAAAATAATCAGCCAACCTTTAACCCTCATGTGTTCAGGTCATTTTGACACGGAGAGGATTTGCCCATAAATGCTAGTTAATGTTATTGCATTGGACTAAAATGTACTGACTTTACTTAACCAGTATCTAACAACTTCCCAAAAATGTTTTGATACTTTTTGTAATTTATTGTGTGTTTTTTCCCCCTCATTGCAACACTTGTGATGTTCCCGGTAAAAAAAAAAAAAAAAGGCTTACAAATCTCTTATGCTACATCATCACTAAATATTGGATTCAATCTTTTTGTCAACTTGTTTTCTTTAAATTAGGACAGGTTTTGTATTTATTTTTGAAACTGATTGATTATAGGCCTTATTGATATTGGTCATAAATGACCGCCCATTGAAAATGAATGGGGT
>RJVU01080352.1:1679814-1732956 GCA_003731715.1 Anabarilius grahami | reverse complement strand
TAACATGTGTTCATCATGTTCATGTTCACATATGTACGTGTGGGCTTGCAAAAATAAAGGCCTTAGAACTGTGCATGTGTGGATACATGCATACTCGTGCATCCGCGCACACACACACACACACATGTTTGTTTTTGTGAAATGTGGGGACATTCTATAGGCGTAATGGTTTTTATATTGTACAAACCGCATTTTCTATCCCCCTACACTACCCCTACCCCTAAACCTAACCATCACAGGAAACTGTGCACACTTTTACTTTCTCACAAAAACTCATTCTGTATGATTTATAAGCCTTTTGAAAAGTGGGGACATGGGGAATGTCCTCATAAATCACCCTCTCCTTGTAATACCTATGTCATACCCATGTCATTATACACATTTGTGTCCTGATATTTCACAAAAACATGCCCACACAAACACACACACACACACAAACACATTCATGTACACAAACAAACTATTTTGAGTATGAGATGAACATTATCCTCAAACCAGTGAGGCTCAGATCATTGAGGCCTACGATCAATCAGTTTCAAAAATAAAAACAAAACCTGTCTTAACTGAAAGAAAACAAGTTAACAAAAAGATTGAATCCAATATTTTGTTATAAAATAGGATAACGAGACAAGTGATTTATAAGCTATTTTTAATAAACCACAAGTGTGACTTTGTGCCATTTTGTACAAAATGAAACCATTTCATAATAAATGTCCAGGTTAAACATGAAAGAAAAACTAGTGTGATAAACAGGTTTTTTTTTTTTTAAATATATTTTTATGTAAAATTGATAAAATTATCCACAAATAATGCCCTTTTCACTCAAAAACTGAGGTACATAAGCTCAGATAAATAAGGCCAGTTCCAAAAATAAAAACAAAACCTGTCTTAACTGAAAGAAAACAAGCCGACAAAAAGATTGAATCCAATATTTGGTGATAAGGTAGCATAACGAGTGATTTATAAGCAATTTTTTTGCAGGCTGATCATTTTTGACAGGGAAGTTATAGGGTTTTCAACACAGCACAAGGGTTAAGACTTTAAGACTTACATTTTGAGAATGAAACTTTTTCCACTGTTATCATAGAGATTTATACCATAGCATTTCAATGAATGATGGCAAAATATACAATCAAACGATCCAAAAATATATTTTTGTTAAATACAATCACCAATATTTTCTATACTGATTTTGTGGGGAAATCTGTGGAATATATATATATATAAATCAGAATATATATTTAAAAATCAGAAGCCAGCAGCCCTTCTAATCTGGCAAAGGAAGAGTGCACCAAACAGAAAACAGGCTATATGAAGGCTATAGGTTTCATTGGGTAACATTTTAAATTCTCACAATGATAAAAATGGGACATCAAATTCCACTGAATAAACTAAAATTACAAATGACCACCAGATGGAGCTTCTGGCAAGATTACCAACTTTCTCTTTTTCCATCCTTCACTAAACTTCACAACTTAATCCTAAAATCAGAGGAAAATGATAGGGGAATAACACTGATGTAGAAGCACCTAACCCTGTCGACCTTAACTTGACATAAACATAATGTTGATCCAAGAATATGCTGAACTTGGTAAAATAGCGTTCACCATATGGGAACACACAGTACACTGATACATGGATGAGTTTAACTACAAATGTTTATAACAAAAAAAAGTGTTTCTGAGAGTTCTACAAAGGGTTAGTAGTGTGTTTACTAGATTAAAGATCTAAAGACTAAACAAAACGACACACACAGAGGACTGCAAAGCCTCAAATGTGTGTCTGCTGGCCACATCCATCAGGATTGTTTGGACAAAACCAAAAGAAAGAGGGAGGGAGAAAGATTCAGGAGAGGAGGGTCTTGGAAAAGAATGGATTCTCTAGAGACCAGCAGGAGGAGGAGAGAGGGAAAGAGTCAGAGGGGAGGGCTGATAACTACATCTGGAAGTTATTTGGAACAAGAGAGGGAGGTAAATAGCTGAGAGAAAAGATAGAAAGACAAAGACAGCCGGGAATTAGCAATTAAGGTTGCGGGAACAAACTAACAAGCAAATAAATATTTTGACATTGTTTGTGTTACCTTAAAAAAAGAAACAGTTGTTTTTTTTTAATGCCATATGTAATCCTAGAAATAAATTATAAGAGTCTGAAGGAATTAAACAAAAAAGAAAGAAAGAAAAGCTTGAGAAGAATTTTGTGTGCCTGGAAACTACAAGACCAACATTTCAAGTTCAGCACTTCACAGAAGACTTTAAGGTTTTTTGCACTTATGAAGAGTTATTAACACCCTGAAGAACCGAAGGAATCACGTCTGCGATGTGGAAAATATCAGTCAATGAATAAATAAAGCAAGATCTCATGAACTTCATCAGTACGAAACAACAAAAAGACAATACGGGAAGCTTTGGATTCAGGACACAGTGAAAACTCAACTCTTTTTCTGGAAACCTTTCTATTGCCTGTCAGTCACTTTTTTCTGTCTCCACCTAAATAAAGGTAAAGCAACTATACTGGATTTCATGTTTAATGTACATTTTTGGAATATTAAATATAGACATTTGTGATCATTATTGAAGCAGACTAGAGAAAACAATTACAAATTGTTCACAATGAGTTTGAGCAAAACAGTGATTTACTAAGATAGAGGATCCTTTGTGTTTTTCATTTCGGTCCGAAAAAATATTTTATGGCAGAATTGATAAAAAAGTTCAATAAAAAAAATTCGATATGGTTCAATCTAATTTTACTTTTTTCCTAAGCATATAAACTAAATGTATGATTATGTTTCTATGTGATCTCATCTTTTAAGAACATTTTAATTCACACATACATATGGTGTCAATTTCCAGAACCATTACTGACATACCACTGAAATCAGATCATAAATCCATGTGCTGCCTAACTTTGAGGGGGCTTATATGTTTACATTTTGTCCCATAATATGCTCTGTGGTCACATGTGGACCCAATTCTGTGGAACAAAATGAGCAAAATAACCACCAATCATGATTAAGTTTCCTTCAGCCATGGAATATGAAGTGGCACATATCGAAGTCCACAATATTCTTTGAGTTTAAAGTATAAGAGAGGCCTTACATGAGTAGGTACATGTTTCAGTCATGGAACATAATGGCTTTCTAGTTAATGCTATCAGCAGTACAACACAAGGGTGGTTTCTTCCTATCTGGAAACAGCACTTCCTCTCCATGCTACAGTTCACGGGAGTGTGATTACACACGTTAAAAGCACACACAGTACATTTATATGTCGTCATTTGGTGACTGTATTCCTGTCTTTCTTCTTTCATGCAGAATGTCTGGGTCACGAGGTTGCCTCTGCTGTGTGAAGTACCTCATGTTTATCTTCAACCTCATCTTTTGGGTTAGTTCTGTTTTAGGCTTCTGTCGAATATCAGTTTGACGATTTGTGGTTCTACTGTATATTGATACTGTATATCACTATATTCATCAAACCCATATAAGATTATTTGTGCCACTGAACACACGAGCAAGAGAGTGATGTTGCTCTGAATGACATGATGATATTCAGAGTCGGACAAACAAGATTTGCAAGTGTAACTATAATTGCTTTTATACAGCAGTTCAGTAAACAAACAAAAAGTTAATACTGAGTAATTTACACAAATACTTCATCCATTTTTGCTCCTCCATCAAAAGGGGTCCCAACAAAGACCAAATTAACAGAATCAACTATCACACGTCTCCGAGTAACACACAGTGGTGGATTGAAATCAAATCATTGAATGAGGCATTGAATCATTCACTCAGCCAATCGGTTGAGTGAATGATGTCACTTGCCACTACCTACTGTGTTTCTGTGAGTTTGTTGTGTTCGGAACAACTTGAAGGTCTGGTAGTGTGTGATCCTCAGTCCTTTAGTGTATGATGCCCAGGGGGCATATTACAGAAAGATCTTAACTTTAGAATCCTATCTTATCTGTTTGGTAACCATGGCAATTTCGGTAAGGACCTCATTTAAGACAAAAGCTATTACAGAATGACATTTCTTAAGTGCATAATCTTATCTTAACTATGGATAGGAAATGGGTATTACAGAAGCATCCTAACTTGACAAAAAATCCTAAAAGCTGTCTTAACTTTAGGACAACCCCTAAACTTCAAACCTATTTGAAATCCAATGTTAAAAATCACAGTACAAAAGCCTTTTTTCAAAAATGGCATTACATTTATTAATTATACAAGACGAAAAGCAGCGACATTTGATGCACTACGAGAAACGGCAGACACAGCAGACACATTTTCGGCAACTTGTGCCCACTCTCTTTCCTTATCTTCGTGAGTGAGCGAAGTTGAAAACTTGCTGAATAAAACAGGCTTTATTTTCAAAACAAAATTTAAATCTCTTGCGCACTGAAATTAAAAGCACGCTGTGGTTTCTCCATTTTGATTTTAGGTTTACCTCAGAAGCAGTTTTCGTCGCCGTTGGTTGCTTGGTAACAGACCTGACAGTTGATTACCGAACTCGATGGAGCGGTTTAAGATTTCCCAACTACAGATAAGATGAGATTTTGTAAGATAGGATAAGAATCCTAAATCAAGTTAAGATTTGCTTCTGAAATACAAAATTTGTGAAAAATCCTAAAGTTACTTATCATATCTTAAGTTAAGACCTAAGATAGAAATTTTCTGTAATACGCCCCCAGTTTACAAAGTCGGCAAGTGTATGATGCCTAGCGGGGCTTGACATTAACTTTTTTGCTCACCAGCCACTGTGGTTAGTGGATTTCCAAAGTTACTAGCCACTCATAATTTTCATTGGCCACAATTTTGACATCGATACAATGGGCAAAAACTACCATAATCTCATAATTTGGCAGCAGGTATTAGGCTGCTGTCACTTTAAGACCTATTATACTGTTACACATGTGTGTTTATGTTCCCTTAAAGGGTTATTTCACCCAAAAATTTAATTTCTGTCATTAATTACTCACCCTCATGTCGTTCTACACCTGTAAGACCTTCATTCACCTTCAAAACAGAAATTAAATTATTTTTGATGAAATCTGAGATCTATTTAATTACCACTGTCAAGGCACAGACAGGTAGTAAAGACATCATTAAAATAGTTCATGTGACTACAGTGGTTCAACCTTAATTTTATGAAGCGACGAGAATACTTTTTGTGCGAAAAAACAAACCAAAAATAACGACTTTATTCAACAGTTCGTCTCCCCTGTCTGTCTCCAACATTGTTTATGTTGTGTAGACAGTGCGGGCTTCCAGGTTCTACAACCAGAATTCAGGAAATGTTGGGATGTTTTTTAAGTTTGAATAAAATGAAAACTAAAAGACTTTGTTTCAAATCACATGAGCCAATATTTTATTCACAGTAGAACATAGATAGCATAACAAATGTTTAATCTGAGAAATTTTACACTTTTATCCACTAAATGAGCTCATTTCAAATGTGATGCCTGCTACAGGTCTCAAAAAAGTTGGCACGGGGAAACAAATGGCTGAAAAAAACAAGAAAGTTTGAAAAGATTCAGCTGGGAGAACATCTAGTAACTAATTAAGTTAATTGATATCAGGTCTGTAACATGATTAGCTATAAAAGGGATGTCTTAGAGAGGCAGAGTCTCTCAGAAGTAAAGATGGGCAGAGCTGTGAAAGAGTGCGTAAAAAGTTTGTGGAATACTTTAAAAACAATGTTCCTCAACATCAAATTGCAAAGGCTTTGCAAATCTCATCATCTACAGTGCATAACATCATTAAAAGATTCAGAGAAACTGAAGAAATCTCTGTGCGTAAGGGACAAGTCCGAAGACCTTTATTGGATGCTCGTGGTCTTCGGGCCCTCAGATGACACTGCATCACTCATCGGCATGATTGTGTCAATGACATTACTAAATGGGCCCAGGAATACTTCCAGAAACAACTGTCAGTAAACACAATCCACCGTGCCATCTGCAGATGCCAACTAAAGCTCTATCATGCAAAAAGGGAGGCCATTTGTGAACATGGTCCAGAAGCGCCGTCGTGTCCTGTGTGCCAAGGCTCATTTAAAATGGACTGTTTCAAAGTGGAAAAGTGTTCTATGGTCAGATGAGTCCAAATTTGACATTCTTGTTGAAAATCATGGACGCTGTGTCCTCCGGGCTAAAGAGGAGGGAGACCTTCCAGCGTGTTATCAGCGTTCAGTTCAAAAGCCAGAATCTCTGATGGTATGGGGGTGCATAAGTGCATAAGGTATGGGCAGCTTGCATGTTTTGGAAGGCACTATGAATGCTGAAAGGTATATAAAGGTTTAAGAGCAACATATGCTCCCCTCCAGACGACGTCTATTTCAGGAAAGGCCTTGTGTGTTTCAGCAGGACAATGCAAAGCCACATACTGCAGCTATTACAACAGCATGGCTTCATCGTAGAAGAGCTGAATTGGCCTGCCTGCAGTACAGATCTTTCACCTATAGAGAACATTTGGCGCATCATTAAACGAAAGACGACCACGAACTCTTCAGCAGCTGGAAACACATATCAGGCAAGAATGGGACCAAATTCCAACACCAAAACTCCACAAACTCATAACCTCGATGCCCAGACGTCTTCAAACTGTTTTGAAAAGAAGAGGAGATGCTACACCATGGTAAACATGCCCCCGTCCCAACTATTTTGAGACCTATAGCAGGCATCAAATTTGAAATGAGCTCATTTTGTGCATAAAATTGTAAAATTTCTCAGTTTAAACATTTGTTGTTATCTATGTTCTATTGTGAATAAAATATTTTCTCATGTGAAAGTCTTTTAGTTTTCATCTTATTCAAATTTAAAAAACGTCCCAACATTTCCGGACTCAGTATAATTTTTTTTTTTGTTTTTTTTTGACAACACTGCATTGCAGAGTTTATTATTTCAGATGCCCTTTTAAAACTCTTCAATTGAAAATGTATAGCCTATATTATTTATAATATTCAACCAGCCAATGTGGCTAGTAGAAGTGACTGCTGAAATCCACCCGCATTTGGTGGGTTGGCGGGTGTTAATGTCAAGCCCTGATGATGCCTAGTGGTTAAAATTCGAGAAGTGTATAACATCTGTTCAATAAATATGTACAAAATATGTAAGAATATGCAGGTTCGTTCAGTACAAGTCCATTATGTTTATGAAGGCCATGCAGTTCCTTAGAATGACCTGCTTTACACTGATGCGAAGTCACTTATGTGAACAGGATGTATCATGATTTTTCTTTACCTGCTTGTTTGTGCAGTTGGGAGGATGTGGCTTATTTGGTGTTGGGGTGTGGCTCGCCTTCACACAGTCAGAGTTTTCATCTCTACCGCTGTCCTTCCCTTCACTCTCCGCGGCCAACCTGCTGCTTGTTGCTGGGGGCGTCACCATGGTAACAGGGTTTCTCGGATGCCTTGGTGCTCTAAAAGAGCAGAAGTGTCTATTGATGACGGTAAGGTGGTACCTGGATCCTAACTGACATCTGTGAAACAGATTTGGAAACTGCCCCCACGTGACACTGAAGACTGGAGTAATGGCTGCTGAAAATTTAGAGTTGCCATCACACAGGATTAAATAACATTTTAAAATATATTCAGATAGAAAACAGTTATTTTAAAATGTAATAATATTTTAATAGTTTCTGCTGTATGCAGCATTGGTAAGCACGTCATCATTTATGCCGCGCGCACCTTCGCGCTCGTGCGGATGCGGCGAGTAGGCAATAAAAGAGACTTTTAAAATACATTTAAAAACAACATTTTGAAGGGTTGTATAGTTATGTAATTTATAAGTACATAATTAAATAATTTCGATTTAATTTCCATTTTTTATTTGAAATATAAAGAATTTCAAGTATCATCCTCATCTGATGTTTCTCCTTAGCCTATAGGGAAAAAAGAGAGGCAATTGTTGGGTACAGATTTGTGTCTATAGCACAGTTCAGATAATTTGGATTAGTATTTGATGAGAAATATCTTAGTTCATATTGAAAGAATTTGATTGAAATTGGCAAATTTGAAACCAGAATGAGGCTTCAGGAAAGAAATCTGAAAAGCAGAAGAAGCAAAAGTTGCTCTTTTTTAACCTCATTGCACCCCAAGAGAAACAAATGAGATATTACAAATATTTCATTGGTGATTTTTCTTCCTACATGGCAATACTGACATAATGCACAATGTCTATTTTTAAATATATTGTTGTTATTCTTGTGCTCTAATAATTCTTTCTTGTTATTTCAGTTTTTTGTGATCCTCTTGTTTCTAGTCATGATAGAAGTGACGCTGATTTTGGTTTTGAGTTTGTATCATGAAGAGGTAAGAGAATAATGTCTGAGCCTTGCAAATATTTCAGCCTTTCCTTTCAGGAAAACACATTGCCTTCTTACTTCCTGTTTATCCGCTTCTCTCTGTTTTGTCCATTTAGTTAGACAAAAAGGCTAAGGATGACCTAAGAGAGGGAATGAATGACTATAGAATAAATGAAGGGCTGAAAAATTCCTGGGACAACATGCAGAAGATTGTGAGTTGGGTTTATAACTGTCACAGATATGAAGGCTGAGATTCTTCAATGTAATTCATGGATTCTGTTTCCTTCAGTTCAAGTGCTGTGGCGTGAGCAACCACACCGACTGGCACAATAAAACTGCCAATGGCAAACAACTTCCTGACTCTTGCTGCAGGGATAACGTTGGAGAATGCCATCACTGGGAAGAGGTCAGATCATTTCTGGGGTCGTGGGGTCAGCTAAGTACCACACATTCCTAAATCTGTTGGTCTGTTGGTGATTGCAACCACATGCTTAATGTAAAATGAAGGCCGGAACAAACCCTACATCTGATATGTTAATGCTCTTTGAAATACTTTATTCTGATTGGTCAACCTGCAGTAAAACCCCCCTTCCCCAATCATAGCTTTCTCATGCCTCCTGTTTCACTTGCAGTCTCTTTCATCTCACATATTTTTTTCTACATGCTAAATACTGGGTGGGTCAGTAAGATTTTTTTTTTATAGAAATTAATATTCAGCAAGAAAGTATTAAATTCATAAAAACTGACCGTACATACATTTATAATGTTACAAAAGATTTCTATTTTAAATAAATGCTGTTCTTTTGAACTTTCTATTCATCAAAGAACCCTGGGAAAAAAATGTATCACCATTTCCAAAAAAATATTAATCAGCACAACTGTTTTCAACATTGATCATAATAATAAATTTTTCTTGAGTATCAAATCATCATATTAGAATGATTTCTGAAGGATCACATGACACTGAAGACTGAAGAGTAATGATGCTGAAAATTTCTGTCACAGCAATAAATTACATCGTAAAATGTATACTGTAAAAATTTCCTAATTGTATGGAAAATAACTTTTTTTTTTACAATTGTTTTTTTTATTTTAAATTGTACTCAAAATGTAAGTACTAAATTAAAATACTAAAATTACAAACAATATATCTGAAAAAATAACATCTCAGCTGTTATTTTAAGTAGTATTATGCCATTAGTGACAAATTACTGTAATTCTTATTTGTACAAAAACATTACTGTATTGTTTTTACTGTATTTTCTTAAATTACATACAAATGTATGTAAAATGACAAAATATGTCGATTATAATTCGCGAAATCACCACCAGATGGCGCAAAGGGACAGTTGACACCATTGCTCACACTATAAAAATTATGTAAAATATCCTAACTTAATTTTCATTACACGTTTTACAGAGAAACACTGTTATTTTAAGTATTTCCTGAATTATTATGATCAAAGAGTATATTCAAATACAGTTGTAAAATATTTCACTATTACTATTTTTACTGTATTTGTGATCAAAAAAATGCAGCCTTGGTGAGCAGAAGAGTGTCTTTCAAAAACATTATAAGACTTTACTAACCTAAAATGTCTGAATGGTTGCGTTTTCTTTATAACAATTGTATAACAAGCCATGTAATAAGCAAGATGTACTTCTAGCCAGTCATTACTGCAAATTAAACCAAGACCTGATTACTACGTCGGGGTTGATTTTGAGATATTGATCTCAAAATATACTTTTGAGATAATGATCTAAAAAATTAATGAATAATGAACTGTTTTTTAATATGTTTTAGCCGTGCTATGAGAAGGCCAAGGACTGGCTTCTGGCTAACATCACCTCAGTGCTGGGGTTTGGAGTTTGTATTGGAATCGTTCAGGTACTTTGAAACTCACATATCTGGTGTAGCCTGTTTATTATATTAATTCAAGCTCTGCATGCACTCAGATATTATGCCACTGCATTTTCTCCCTCCAGATTCTTGCTTTGTTGTTCTCCATGCTGATGTACTGCCAAATCCTACGAGCAGAAAAATACATGGACTGACCCTTCCTTCGCCCCATTCTGAATATGTAATTAACTTTTAAATGGACTTGCCTATTAGCGATACTGGATGTGATATGCATGTGCACATAGATTACAGTGCTGCTGCACTTAGGAAGAAGCTCTGTTGAATCTCAGCCAAATTGATTTACCAAATAAAATGCTAAATAATTAATTTGTACTTTGCAAAAGAAGATTAAATGAATATAAAGTGAATGTATACAGTAGGTGGAAAAAGTAAATCCAAGTATTATTGCACTCTTTGTTAAATAACTGCTTGCAATGAACATGCAATCGATGTGAATTTCCTACAAATGGAAATCAAATGTTTAAGAGTTGATGATTTGTTTTAGTAAACCAACGGTCTGTACTATATTAACGTCTATTAAGATCATTACAAATAAAAAAAAGAATACAATACAACAGTAGATGATTGTCATCATGTATTTCGGTATAAAATGGCAGATAAAAAATTTAAAAACATCCAAAATACAAAAGAATAAATACATCTTTCTAATCAAGTAGTGTCTGTTCCCCAGTTGGCTGGTTCTTCTCTTCTTCTTCGCCTCACAGAGGTCATGCTACATGATTCAGAGTTCATAATGAAAAGGTCCAAGGTCAATCACACTCCAGGACCTCATCCAATTGTGCAATTTTATCCTGTGGAAGAAGACACAAAAAAAATTATACAACTCTGCCCCCTTCTGGAAGAAAATAACATGAATATTCCAGAGAGACTGAGGAAAAGTTAAATGTAGACAGCAAAAAAGCTCACCCATCCTCCGTGGCTCCTCACCCATGGTGCAAAGTTTTCCATGTAGCGTTCAGCATAGCCTGTCAGACGCTGAACTCCAGTTGCTGTGACGACTCGGCGAGACACATCCATGGTGATGGCGAGACGGCGCAGCGTAGGGCTGACCGGTGCGGGAACGGGAGGTTCTTCACTCTGACTGGCGTACGTGTCAAGGAGTTTGGCAAAAGATGGGTAGGAGAGGCGAGTGAGGGTGGACCGCAGGAAGGGGTTGCCGTTTATCTAAAACATTAAACAGCAATTAACAATGATAAACAGTGACTAACAACAATAAACCCAAGGCAGCAACTGAAAATAACCACTTTTCATGACCATAAATAGTCAAAAACACAAGATTTATTAAATGTAAGCTATTAAGTCTTTACGATAAGGAACCAAGAGCTGCTTTAAGAGCCAAGTTCACTCTATATCCAAGTAGGATACCAAAAAAAAAGATTTATAAAGAATGGTGAATTTAGATCAGACATCATTACCTTGTCGTTAATGGCATCCCCCTCTGTAGTCAATATCTGAACGAGCTGTTGAACCACAGCTTCTTTGTCATTTACTGTGAACAAAAAGAAGAAGTGTAACCTAACCTTCAAACAATTAAAAAACCTCAGCCGGACCATCAGCCCATTATAACAATACGCTATTGTTAAAGCACTAAACATGTTACAACAGCACACAGCAAGATGTGACAACACAACAGGTCTGCTCTTGCTTTGATATTCCACTGAAAATTTATCTACTTCACACATTATGATAAAATTATAAATTTGTCACGTCATAAACATGTTTTGCATTAGTTTATGGTTTTATATCTAACCTTTGGGTGGACTTGGCACAGGCTCTGGTTTAACGGGGGATTTCTTTTTCACACTGTGTTTCTGTGCAATTCTGTCCAAAGTATCAGCGACACCGTCATAAAACTCAGGAGGATGGGCTGAGAAAAAAATATTACGTCAACTTTTGAAAAGTAGAGTATTTATAGGCATAATAAGACATGACAAGACAATCAAGAACACATTCCTGACAGTGCCTTCTGTGTCTCAACTTCTTTAGTCAAAAAACAAGCTATATATCTTTTACGTCTGAAACTTACATGGTGAAGCAGGATGCTCCCCAGATTGTGAACCATCTGGAGCATCTTTTAAAGGCAGTGTGGTCGGGCGCCGAGGACGAGGCTCTTCTTTTTTAAAAGACACTTTTTTGAGTATATCAGATATTTTCAGTTTCTTCTTAATTTTCTTATTTCTGTCCCCTGATTTTCTGTCGCCTTCCTCTTCAGATGCAGAGGATGGAGCGCATATCTCTTCCTAAAAGGAAAATGTTCTCATTAACAAGTTCTAAAGAGCAATATTAAAACACAATGTTAAGAAAGAAGAAATTAAAAATAAATACATTTTGGCTTCTTGACTGGTCAGGAAATTCTTAATACTGAAACCATTAGCTTTGCAGTCCATGCCCCAGATGAAACAAGAGCAGGTTTTGGTCTCTACAGATATAAATAGTGTTTGCCTATTTCACACAGCATGTATCAGCAATGCATATTTATTTTGGTGCCTTTATTAAAGGCTACACACTAGCAACATGAGCACAAGTAGAAGTGTTGCAGAAGCACAGCTGAAAAGTAGGAGCCTATTTTTGCCAAACTGAACAGAGCAGAAATCATTTTTAAAATGTAACACTTGTGATAATCACACTGTATTTTTATGACGTAACAAAATTACACATACATTGAAATTTGCTCTGATATTAATTTGCGGTGTAAAACAGTCCTTTGGGTTTACCTCCATTTTTCTGGGTAAACTGTGTGTTCCATTTGTCGATGGCTTGTCAGACTGGCCCGACCGACTCTGCTTCTCCAGGCTGTTGTTTGGAGTTGGATCAGTGCTACCATCTTTCTTAGCATGGCGGATTGAGGACGAACGGGTTTTCAGTCTTCTTTTTATGAAATTTTTAATTCCATGTTTCTTCTCCTCTGCGGCACTGATCTCCTCATCCAAAGAGTCCCATCCATTGGCATCTTTCCTTATCTTATCTTTTGTAGAGGCACTAAAAAAGGGAAGTGAGAGAAAGAGGAACATTGGTAATTTCCAAATTATTAAATGCACAAGATTTTTTTTTAATCACAATTACATCAACAATTTCATTAATTTGCATGTTTATATAATAAAGATTGACATAATTGATAAAGTAAGATGACTTGACCACTAAAAGTTCCCCTGGACCACTGAATAAATGAAGTTAGTATCCCGGAAGAACTGTCACAATAGCGAGGGAAGCAGCAATTTATATTTTCAAATAATTATTAATGATTGACAGATGAACAGAAAGATTCATCTGTAATTAGATAAAGAATGATCAGATGGACTAGATTCTCCTTAATCTTTTAGAATAGCATAAAGTTTAAAGGTGCCGTAGAACGTGTTTTCAAAAGATGTAATATAAGTCTAAGGTGTCCCCTGAATGTGTCTGTGAAGTTTCAGCACAAAATACCCCATAGATTTTTTTTTATTCTTTTTTTTAACTGCCTATTTTGGGGCATCATTAAATATGAGCCGATTTACGCTGCGGCCCCTTTAAATTCTCGTGCTCTCCGCCCCCGGAGCTCGTGCTTGCCTTAAACAGCATAAACAAAGTTCACACAACTAATATAACCCTTAAAATGGATCTTTACAAAGTGTTCGTCATGCAGCATGTCTAATCGCGTAAGTATGGTATTTATTTGGATGTTTACATTTGATTCTGAATGAGTTTGATGGTGCTCCGTGGCTAAAGCTAACATTACACACTGTTGGAGAGATTTATAAAGAATGAAGTTGTGTTTATGAATTATACAGACTGCAAGTGTTTAAAAAATGACAATAACGACAGTCTTGTCTCCATGAATACAGTAAGAAACGATAGTAACTTTAACCACATTTAACAGTACATTAGCAACATGCTAACAAAACATTTACAAAGACAATTTACAAACATCACTAAAAATATCATGTTATCATGGATCATGTCAGTTATTATTGCTCCATCTGCCATTTTTCACTATTGTCCTTGCTTGCTTTACCTAGTCTGGTGATTCAGCTGTGCACAGATCCAGACGTTAATACTGCCTGCCCTTGTGTAATGCCTTGAACATGAGCTGGCATATGCAAATATTGGGAGCGTACATATTAATGATCCCGACTGTTACGTAACAGTCGGTGTTATGTTGAGATTCGCCTGTTCTTCGGAGGTCTTTTAAACAAATGAGATTTACACAAGAAGGAGGAAACAATGGTGTTTGAGACTCACTGTATGTCATTTCCATGTACTGAACTATTGTTATTCAACTATGCAAAGGTAAATTCAATTTTTAATTCTAGGGCACCTTTAAGTGTCTGAGTTTGACTAGAAACATATAGGCCTGGTTTCACAGATTGCCCCAAACCAGGATTAGGTCTTTGTTCAATTAGTTAAATATTTAAGTATCTTTTATAAACATACACTAGAAAAAACATTACTGATGTGCATCTTGAGACAAAACAATGACACTGACATATTTTAGGATATGTCAGTACATGTTTTCAGTTAAAACAGTTCAAACAACACACGCCAATTTTTAAGTTACAAAGTTCAAAATGTCATAAATCCATAAAACAGATAAATCCTGTCTTAATCTTATTACCGTCACATTACAGTTACATTAAGTTCACTCAACAAAAAGCTCTGGACTCTTTTGTACATCATCTAGAATAGATCAACTTCTTAAAGCTGCTTTAGGCTAAGTCACTTAGGGCAGATTTGTTTGTCTTTCACTACTTTTTTTCCATGGAAAAAACTAGGTTAAAAGACATAATGATTAAAAACCTATATGATTGTGGACTGACTTGAATCTTTTCAAGTGCCAGTCTTAAAACAATTTAAAGTGTTAGTTCAGCCAAAAATTTAAATTCTGTCATTTATTACTCGGCCTCATGTCGTTCTTCACCTGTAAGACCTTTGTTAATCTTCAGAACACAAATTAAGATATTTTTGATAAAATCCAATGGCTCAGTGAGGCCTCCATTGACAGCAAGATAATTAACACTTTCAATGGACAGAAAGCTACTAAACATACTATAACATATTTAAAACAGTTCATGTGACTACAGTGGTTCAACCTTACTGTTATGAAGCGACAAGAATACTTTTTGTGCGCCCAAAAAACAAAATAACTTTTCAACAATATCTAGTGATGAGCGGTTTCAAATATCAATCACCCATCACTAGATAAAAAAAAAAAGTATTCTTGTTGCTTCATAACATTAAGGTTGAATCACTGTAGTCACATGAACTGTTTTAAATATGTCTTTAGTTGCTTTCTGGGCATCTGAAAGTGTAATTCAGTGTTTTTTGTTTTTTTTTGAGAAAACATACAGAACATTTTGCAATACTAGAAAGAAAACTTATTAGACCACTATTACCCCTATACCCTCCCCCCTTCCCTCAACCATCCCGTTGCACTCAGGACTTAGACGGATAAACATGATACAAGATAGAAACAAGACAGACCGACATACATACATATATTTATATAAATAAAATGGAATTTAAAATAAATAAAAGTAATAATAAAAATAATAATACATAAATAAATAAAAATATAAAATAGTAACAATAATTATAACAGCAGAAGTAGTAGCTGCAGATTAAGTATCTAAAATTTCTTTGACTGTAGTTTTCCAATTCTTCCACCTAGACAAAGATACAGGTTTAGCGTGATTAGTCCGTGCAAATGACAGTTCCAGATATAGTATCTCCAGTAAAGAATGCAGCCAATGCTTAGAGGAAAGGTCATGAGGTGGTTTCCAACGTTGAACAAGTCGTTTCTTTGCAGCAGTCATGGCAGCTGGCCAAAATTTCCATACTTTCTCACTTAGAGGAAATTGAGAGTTGCCATTCAACAATAAAATAACAGGATCTTTGGGAAAACGAATCCTATAAGCTTTGTACAACACAACAAGCACCATATCCCAGAATTTTTGCATGTCAGGACAGTCCCAAAGCATATGCATCAAAGTGTCCAGGCAACCAGGTCCACAAAAACTACAATACAGGTGGGGTGATAGACCCATAGCATGTCGTATACGCATAGTTAAATATGCCCTGTGAATAACTTTAAAATGAATGAATTGGTGGTTAGGGTTTGTGGATGCATGGAATGTATTATCCCACACTGTATCCCATTCGATGATTCTATTAGAAGTGTTCAGATCCGATAACTAAGCTCTGGCTTTAGGGACCTTATCTGTATTAAAATGTAAAAAGCAAAAATAAAAATATGAAACGGTTCCTGTGCTTGGTGCATTGCAAATCCAGTTCACTACTGGGTGTGTTTGAAGGTTTTTACCCCAAGGTACCTTATGGGCTTTTAACACGGCACGTAATTTAAAATATAAAAATAAAGTGTTATGTAAAATGTTAAATCTTTCAATTAAGTCTCGAAAATCCAGGATTGAATCCTCTCCTTTTATGTCATTTAACGTTAAAAGTGAAAGTGAAAGTGAAGTGACATGTGGCCAAGTATGGTGACCCATACTCGGAATTTGTGCTCTGCATTTAACCCATCCAAGTGCACACACACACAGCAGTGAACACACACACCGTGAACACACACACCCGGAGCAGTGGGCAGCCATTGCTGCGGCGCCCGGGGAGCAGTTGGGGGTACGGTGCCTTGCTCAAGGGTCTCACCTCAGTCGTGGTATTGAGGGTGGGGAGAGCGCTGGACATTCACTCCCCTCACCGACAATCCCTGCCGGACCTGAGACTCGAACCCATGACCTTTGGGTTACAAGTCCAACTCCACGACTGCCCCAATACCTTTTAATAGAATACCTTTTATAGCCCAGGATGGCTGCACAAAAGGTTGCCTGCCAGAAAGTAAATTCAAATTGTGCCAAATAGGAGTATGGGTGTGCCATATAGTTTTAGATGAAAAACAGGTTTCTATCTTTTTAAATATTTGGAGAGTATAGGAAAGTATAGGACCATAATATAATGTAATGAACACTTCCTGAGTGAATGGCCTGAAAATAAAAAATATTGAAAACGAATTGGTCAAATGCGCTCTTTTTCTACTTGTTTCCATTAAGACTGTGAACTAGGATCAAACCATTTTGTAACTGAGAGCAGGATAAAGGACCAATGATACCATTTAAAATTAGGGCAGCCCAATTCACCTTTTATTTTACTTCTTTGAAGTGTAGACCACTTGATGCGGGGACGCTTTCCATTCTAAATATATTTTATCAGTAAAGAATCTAGCTTTTTCCAATAATTTACTGATGGGGGGAGAGGAAGCATAGAGCTAATAAAATTAATGCGGGGCAGAATATTCATTTTGATTGTTGATATTTGGGCAGATGGTGATGAAGGCAGACACATCCATCTTTGAATATCAGACTCAACTTTTCCACTGGGCATCTGAAAGTGTTAATTATCTTGCTGTCAATGAAGGCCTCACTGAGCCATCTGATTTTATCAAAAATATCTTAATTTGTGTTCTGAAGATGAACGAAGGTCTTACGGGAGTAGAACGACATGAGGGTGAGTAATTAATGACAGGATTTAAGGTGAACTAACCCTTTAAAAGGAATTAAAAGCACCATAGTCTAATAAAATAAGATGATATGTACAAAATTGCTCTGAAATTGAGTTGTTTTACTTCACGTCATACCAGTGTTTTATTCTGTATGTGATTGAATGATTTGTGTCACCTGTATTTGTGTGGGTCTCTGTATTCTCCTCCTATCCTTCCAGGCCTCTCATCAGGAGGAATCGAGAGCGAGTGACGCAGGAAAGACTTCAGCACCATCCGAGTCTCCGCTTTAATCTCCAGGAGCGAGATAGACGGAGAGGGGGATGCAGGCCTGGCCACCACATCTGCCATCGCTGAGACAGAGAGAGAACTGAGAGACACAGAACACTTTCAGATTACACAACAATACAAACCACCAGTCCACAATTATAATGTACTGCTGAACAAATTTCCACAACTTAAACTAAACCAAAGCATCAAATCTCAATTGAGACAGAAGATTAATTGGAGGTCATTGTACACTTTGTATGTTTGTGTATTAAAAAACAACCAATAATCCATCCCATCTAAAGAGAAGTGAGTAGTACCTTAATTCATAGTGGATACTTGAAGGAAGTGAAAGTATAACAAGTGACATACAAAGAATAAAAAAAACACAGAATAAGAGCTGGAAGTTCCAGTCAGTTTACCACAGATATTTTATCTACGTCACATATAACCTTTTACAAACACCACAAACATGATGACGAGCTCAGCACTTCAACAGAAACAAAAAACGCATTGATTTTCTAATAATATCACTAAATCCTTGGATTATTTAACATAGTATCAACTGTGTGTGTAATGTGTATACAGTGCACTCCAAGTAGGGTTTTTATTAATATCAGCATAAATCTATATCATTTTAATTGTAAATGCATTCAAGTAACTTGAAATGATCAATGAAGAGCAGTTATGATAATTATTATTTTATTTTTTTGGTTGCATAATAAATGCGATATGTATACATGCCACAGACAGAAGTGCCACTTTGGCTACTATGATGTCTGATCAATGGATTAAATTTTGCCCTTGGTTTCTTTTTTGACAATTACTCAGTCAGCACAAATTTATATTATATGTATGTATGTGTATGTGTGTGTGTGTATATTTTATATATATTATATATATATATATTCAAGTGAAAAATCCATTTATTATTTGGTATGTAAGCCTAAAACCAAAACTCTTTTTGTAAAGCATAACATCATTCCTATAATTTCTCTCATTCACTGTGTAACCTACTTTGCAGGTTATTATGGCCCATCAGACCTTGTAAATTCCACTGTAGGTATGTTGTTGTTATTTCTTATGCAGGCCAGGGCAGTTTTACAGCTCAAAACACTTGACATATTTACATGTTGTTGTTCATCTTCCCCTTCTTAACCCACTTGTATGAGCCTAGACCCTGTTAATTTTTGATGACACACTTCTTATGAATGGTACAAAATGAGTTTTAACTAATATACAAAACTACTATTTTTGTATGTGAAATAAGTATGGAATATTATTTTGCGTGAGGATTGGAATTATTAAATATACCCACATTAACTAATCGTAAGATTAGAGGTGATCTACGGTCTGATAGTACTCACTTACCCAATACCTTATCAATTCTAAGCAGCTTCCAACTATGCAAGTGTGGATTTCACAGCAGAAGCGAGAAAACACCCTCACCCAGCTTCTGCTATAGAGTCATGTTTACTACTTACATTCACGGTCAAGTTCAAAAGAGGAATTTTCTGCATTGCAAATATGTCAGACTGATGACACGTTCTTGGCTTAAATGGCATTTTATACATTTATGAAAAATGAAGCATGTTTTTTCCATAATTGCTAAACGCTAGTAATTGATGAGGTTTGTCGGTGTCATCAGGTGACTGTGGCTCCCTGCTCTTGTTTTTACAACACTGAGCACATGTAGGGATGCAACTCTTATGTTGCCAGTTACACACCAGTGCCATATTACTGTAACGTCCAAAATATAAAATCCTGTTAGTAACCATGACATATCTTAAGCTCCAGATCTGCAACTAACTTTGTAGTTGTCTAGCTTGTCTGTAAGTAACTTTACTCTATGCTACTAACCAACCAATGGGTTAGATAGGCTGTTTGTATGTCAGTCGGAGTGTAATTAAACCTAAATGGATGATTGATTAAAATGAATTAGCTACATTTAGCTTCTTTACATTCACTCTGCCACACCAGATTCAAGATTTCTTCATACCTGACACAACTCGTGATACTCTTTTTAACATAACTGCTTACAATAGTTACTTATACCTGAATTCGAGCAAAGTCATAAGTCACAGTCATAAGAGGACAACTGTCTTTGATGAAGAAAATACCTGCCTTACAAACATTCAAGCGCACAAGTATACTCGTTCATACCTGGTAAATATGTCTCCTCCTCCTCCACGTCCGAAGGAATCAGCCGAGTCGAGACGCGTAAAAACAGAAAGCAACAAAACGCATCGACAAAGTCAATATTATTAAAACTCGGATACTAAAAACAAAACATTTACGAGCGACTCAGTCAGCAGCGAACTCTGCGAAACTTCAGACGAGTTAAGGTCAGTTGTGTCTGATGTTATTGGAGAGTTCACAGGTAGGTCAGATCACACAATGTATCAAATCAGGTCTGGAGCGGTGATTCATGTCGATGTTATAGATACCACTCCACTGTCGAAACCAACTGAGCTTCAGCTTACCGGTTTCACTACTACTACCGCGTCAATAGTCCGACCTGCGGAATGACCGACTTACGTTGTGCGCACTGCGCATGTCACTGGACGAGGGACGGCTCCATTTTCCCATTGGACAGGGTTCAATTCCAGTATGCTCAATTGCTACATTAAGAAACTTTTTAGTGTATTAAACATACTATTATGTGGCCTATATCATGTGTTTAACTGGCTATAATTGTTAACACGACAAGTTATTTTACTCCTTAAGTTTCGGTGTTACTTTGCCATTTTAAAGTTTATTTACTTTTCATCTGTCTTGTATGATGGTGTTAAAAACAATTTTCTACTTTATGACTAAAAATGGACACTAAAGTACAGTTTAAGAGAAAAAATGAAATGAATTTACACAAAGCGACTAAAAAACAAAACCACTCAGGTGTGTATTTTACCAAACAGGGTTTATTTTCAGAAGAAAAAAAAAGCCATTGAGAAAAGAGAGTTATTTTGGTGACTGGTAATATTGATGACAGGAAAGTTGAGGAGCATTTGTCCTCCCTCAGCCCCCCCCAAACCCCGTCCAGCGTCATCTGTAAATCAGACACTGGTACAAGGATTGGGAGAGACAGAGATGGACCGACAGAGAAATAGAGGCATAAAAACATACTATGAAATCAAACTTTGCAAATTGGAGTAATGTGGATAAGGATTGATAGAAAAGGCCAGTCAGTAAAGCCTAAAAGAAAAAAAAGAAGAAGAAAAAAAACGTATTATTATTAATAAGGGTGAAATAGGAAATTCAGAGTTAATGAAAGATCAAGAAACATGCAAACATTCTGGGTTAAGTATAATGGAAAGTCCACACAAGTCCAGAAGCTCTCAATGTTGTTCATCATCAAGAAATTTCACATATAGAGAATATCAGTAAAGAAATTAAATGTAGTTACCATAAAAAAAAAGCCTCTCTGCAGCAACATCCTTGTTATCCAAAGCTGACAAACTCTCAAGCCTTTTTATTATACTCGTCAAATCTGTCCGTGCAACTATTTTTTTCTTCTCTGAAGCTTCATCTGCTCTCAGATGTCTTACCTCAGAGTTATTTCCTCTTTAGCAGAGATGATATGCTTTTGAGTCTGCACCCTCCTTCACTTGCTCTCTTCTTTCTGTCTGTCTTAATTTAGCTGTGCACGCTCTTCTTCCTGCCTACCCTCTGACCTGTCCTGACTGCTTCTCCCTCTCTTCGCTCCGGACTCGCTCTATCTATCCCTCGCTCGGCCACCCTATCAGCCCCAAATCACTGTTCTCCTGACTCTGAGCCAATAGGGAGCAACACAGCTGGGTGAGGCACTTCCTCTGTGACAGGAAACCAGCAAAGAACTCTCAGAGAGAGACACACACACACACACACACACACATAAAGTGTTTGGTGGACTGTGGTGCAGAGTTCAAAATGGCTACCCCTCTCTATGAAAAAAAAATCTATGTTGTGGCCTTTTAGCTGTTGTTCTAAAATTAAATTGATTTTAGTTCTAATTGTGTGTTTTCTCTGCTGCTTTAGATGCTTTAAGTACAGTGCAAAAGACCCCCAATGATTTAAACTGTGTGCCATCTTACTACCTGTACTTTTATTAGTTAGGCCAACCTGCCAAGTGCACAACATTTAAGTCATTTTGGATTTAAAGAAAGCATCTGTCACATATGTACATGCAATGTTAAATTAGTTTTATTGAATCTGGAATATTCCTTTACCAAGTTAAGCTCAATCGGCAACATTCATGGGATACTGTTGATTCCCACAAAAACTCATTTCGGCACTTTCCTTCTTTAAAAAATTAAAATGATGATGCAAAATTCATAATGTTAATTAAATGGATAGTTCAAACAAATAGTAGCTCCAAACCTGTATGAATTTTTTATTATTTTTTGTTCTGCTGAACACAAAGAAAGATATTTGGAAGAATGTCAGTAAGCAAACAGATCTCACCCCCCCATTGACTACCATAGTATGTATTTTTCCTACTATGGTTGTCAATGGGGGGTGAGATCTGCTTGGTTACTGTCATTCTTCCAAATATCTTCTTCTGTGTTCAGCGGCACTGCTTCGAAGCTTTACGAATCTTTTGTTTCGAATCAGTGGTTCGGAGCGCCAAAGTCACGTGATTTCAGCAGTCTGGCAGTTTGATACACGCTCCGAACCACTGATTCGAAACAAAAGAGACTTAAAGCTTCGAAGCTTCATGAAGGAGTGTTTTGAAATCGGCCATCACTAGATATTGTTGAAAAGTCGTTATATAGTTTTTTTGGCGCACAAAAAGTATTCTCGTCACTTTATAATATTAAGGTAGAACCACTGTAGTCACATGAACTGTTTTAAATATGTCTTTAGTAGCTTTCTGGACCTTGAGAAGTTCGGTGACATTGCTAGCAATAGAGGCCTCTCTGAGCCATCAGATTTCATCAAAAATATCTTAATTTGTGTTCCAAAAATGAACGAAGGTCTTACGGGTGTGGAACGTAAGACCTTCGTTCCACACCCGTAACAGAATAATAACAGAATTTTCATTTTTGGGTGAACTAACCCTTTTTATTAAAACTTATGAGCTGTAAATCTGTTAAAATCATAAATTTTACAATCATTTTAGGTTTTACAGCATTATAATATTATCATGGTGACAGCATTGTAAAATTGGAAATAACAAACATGGAAATGGTTAGTAAGCAGATTTTCACACTAAAATTATGTTAAAATTATGTTAAAATGCATATTGTCTTGAGTCTTAATATTCAAAATAGTCAGTATTTTACCATTTACAGATTTTCCCAATTTGCTTCCATTGTAAGTGCCTCTCTGTACCCCAGATTTTTGCTTTTTTTAAAGAAAAGCAAGGACAAGTCAAAATTCATTTTTGTGGTTATCAACATTATGCCACACACGCTGTCGCTTGAGCTTAACTTGTACTGAACCTGGAATATTCTTTTAACATATAGACAATAGTGTAACTGTATCAGAATTTGTATCTGTCACATTCAGCTGTTCCAAGGAAGTTAGCATGAGAAACAGAGGATGTGTTTATTCACTTGAGAACCACAGGCCAAGATTGTGTGCAGAGGGCAAGAGATGAACAGATAGAGGGAGGGGCAGAGATGGAGCGATGAATTTGAGGGAGGAGACCCCATGTTCACACAGACTAGATAAAACATGCTCTGATTGGGGACTGGAGGCCTTATGGGAATAGAGAAGACGTGACTATTACAGTGACCTCTGCTCAGACAGAGAATTTTGCGTGCTTTTGCCCTCTCAGCCTCCACAGCTCGTTAACATCGGCCTTAATTAAACTCATCAAGGGTAGTGCACCGGAAATTTGGAGGATACATCTCAGATATGGCCAGAGTCAGACCTCTAAGTGTATCCGTTCCAGTTTCCGGCATTGTGAGGGCCGTAAGAAATTCAAGGACAAACAGATTTTTATTTGAATCTATATTTGGTTTATATGCAAATATATAAGCAAGTGGCCATATTTTCTATATTTGTGTTCTGGTATGCGAGATATAGATATGACATCAAAGTTATTCATAACCCCTGTACTGTCTGCATTTGAGTCCCTGTGAGAATATGTCAGAACATTATTTTCAATGGGTGTGGTAATGTGTGTAACAAAAACAGGAAATCCACCAGCACACAGGCAGGAAATGCTACTGTTCAGTGACAGTAATAAGTAAACACAATCCAAACGGCTGCAAGTGAACCAATGTTACTCTTGAGAAAAAACAGAACAGAAAGTCATAGAAGATGGGAGATCCACAAAGAATAAATACAAATACTCTGCATGAAAATAAAACTTTGCATATTGAAGGAAAACACAGACAAAACACAAATGCATGTTCCTTTTCACTGTAATGTTTTTATTTCAATGTTAAGTTATTCCACAAAATGGTTTACACTAAAATGTTCACAATTCTAATAATAAATACAGTAACATTATCAGTCTCTCTCCCTATCTCTGTCTCTCTCTTTCATATGCACACACATTCAAACATACAAATCTACAGTGAGTTCATGGGATCTGACAGGGGGAAAAAAACTATGAATGTTACAGAGTGGTGAAATAAACCAGTAATCAAATCACAGTAATGTCCATTTAACAATGTACAGTAATAAATCATTAGTTTAACTTCAGTATATTTACACATGATCGGTTGTATGTCTGATTGTCTTTGCAGCCTTTATGCAATAATGTATTTTGATTGTCAGCGGCTACATCGATTTATATTTATATAGTTTTGATCCTTTTAAGCTACATTGTGCACTTGATTGATTGTCACTGCTTTACTCAGGTTTAAGCTTGATTGTCATTGGTTTCTCCACGTCAGCGCTATGATGGACTGGTAACTGATGGGCTCGTAAAAGACTTTAATCCTAAAATCCATTATTTTTAATACCATTAATCCACTTGGTTCAAAAGTTTGGAGTCAGTTAGATTTTAAAAAAAAATAAAAATTGAATTAATACATTTACTCAGAAAAGATACATTCAATTGATCAAAAGTGACATTAAAGACATTTATAATGTTACTGAAAAATTCTATTTTAAATAAATGCTGTTCTTTTAAAGTTTCTATTTGTCAAAGAATGCTGAAAAAAGTATCAGTTTATTTATCACAGTAAATATTAAGCAGCAAAACTGGTTTCAACATTGACATTAATAAGAAATGTTTCTTCTTAAGAAGCAAATCAGCATATTAGAATAATTTCTAAAGGATCATGTGACACTGAAGACTGGAGTAATGATGCTAAACATGCTAAACAGGATTAATTCACTTTCAAATGAAAATTAGCCCAATTACTCACCCTCAAGCCATCCCAGGTGTATATGACTTTCTTCTTTCTGATGAACATAATCTGTGAAATATTAATAAATATCCATGAATGAATGAATATGAGCTGAAGAAAGTGCTTCCATCCACATTCGTCCATCATAAACATATTCCACACGGCTCCGGGCGATTAATAAAGGCCTTCTGAAGTGAAACGATGCGTTTGTGTAAAAAATATCCATATTTAACAAGTTGTGAAGTAAAATATCTAGCTTCCTCCAGACCGCCTTCTGTATTCAAGTGAAGAAGAGTGTAAAACTTTCTCAGTTCAAAAAGCTTACATCCTACGCCTTCCCTATTCAACGTACGGAAAAGGTGTAACTGACACAACGCCATTTTACACTTTCTTTGTACCTTGAACACAGAAGGCGGTCTAGCGGAAGCTAGATATTTTTTACTTCATAACATGTTAAATATGGATATATTTTTTACACAAACGCATTGCTTCGCTTCAGAAGGCCTTTATTAACCCCCCAGAGCAACGTGGTGTACACGTTTATGATGGATGAATGTGGATGGATGCACTTTCTTCAGCTCATACTCATTGATCCCTGTCACTGCCATTATAAAGCTTGGATGCGTCAGGATATTTATTAATAATTCTCAGATTATGTTCATCAGAAAGAAGAAAGTCATACACACCTAGGATGGCTTGAGTGTGAGTAAAACTTGGGGTAATTTGCATTTGAAAATGAACTAATCCTTTAAATAGAAAACATTTTAAATTGTAATAATATTTCACAAAACTTCTGTTTTTACTGTTACTGTGATCAAAGAAATGCAGCCTTGGTGAGCAAAAGAGACTTAATAAATCAATTAAATAAATAAAAAACCTTACCAACCCCAAACTTTTAAAAAGCAGAGTATAACTACAAATGCAGTTTTAAAACATCCTCATTTTGGTCACATGTTCTGTCATATTGATTGTAACTGGCACATCAATTAAACAATACATTTTTGTTGCATAAGCATGAGGCATTTTTAGATGTGTACTGTTTTACCACCAATATCTGAGAATGGTATTGTGTTAACGTCCGGCATGGTGCTGACTAGGCCTATAAAGGTGCAGGTCAAAAATGCTGGAGTCCATTTTCTCTTCCACCTGTGCAGGTCTGTGAAGTCCACATCTTTTTTTTCTTTTTTCTTTTATACAGGATTATGGCTTACATAGTCTGCTTCCCTGATGTGTAAATCATCTAAATAAGAAGGGTTTTATGTTGTTGAATATTTTGCTCAAAGTTGCTGATTGAAGCTCTGCTGGTTTTGTCTGATAATATAAGATGTGTTGTTTACTGCAGTCTCGTCCAGTACTGACTCAGACCTTGTCCCAGCTCCTGATCGCCGCCTTGAACTGCAGTCTGCCCTGCTGCGGAAACACCGGGAAAGAATCCTGAAAGAGACACAGCAGGGAGTTATCATTGCAGTCTTCACACATGTGGCCACTTCTGACGACTTATTTGTAACACAAAAGGAAACCACAAAGCAGCTAAATCACATTCATACACTCATTCCTCATGCAGTGTTTTGGCCTGTGGAGTACAGCATTCATATGCGGTGTGAGGGTGGAGTATGTTACAAAACTGCACTCACCTGTGTTTGTGCTCGCCGTGGGTGGGGGCGGAAGGTGGGGAGAGGTGTAGGATGAGTCAAATTTGCGAGAAAGAGGGGGAAGGGCAGAAGGAGAAGGAGGTAACATGCAAGAGTAAGTTGGAGTTGACTGGGAGGGCAAAGACTAAAGGAGAGAAGAGAAGGGTAAATAAAGATATAAGATTAATCTCATTTCATTTATAGTGTCAGCATATTCATAAATAAATGACAGCTTATTATGCACAAAACACCCCATATAAGATTAAAATTTTACTCTGGAGTTTTTATGATGGTGTTTTAGATCAATGTGCCACATTCAGGTCAGAACAACACACACAAACTGCACTGGGTGTGTTGCTATGACGTGATTGAATATGATGTCAATAAATATAACGCTGATCTGTTTGACTATAGGGAGGGGATTTTTAGAGTAAAACTGACCTGTTGAACTGTAAACCTGCGAGTGTTTATTTTTAGAAACTACAGCAGGCTGTGTGTATTCCAGCAGAAACACCAGAGGGCGCTACATAAACTATTTTAAATTAGTTTGAATGTCAGGCGGACTCAAAGCACTGCAAAGTTTTACCTTGCAGTTGCGTAATAGGTGCGTGTACTAGAATGTCTATCTGCATTATTTACTATTGTAGAAAGCACTCTCTTTTGCATGTTTCAAAGAAACAAAAAGGCAGATGCTATTATGTTTGAGAGGGCATCATTTTTTAATTAAGACATTAAAAATAAAAGTTGTCTTGATAGAATAAAATTGTTTATATTTTACATACAGTAGCTGACTGTACTTTAAAACAGTAGTTTTTTTATAAGACTGTTTTGAATAGACGCTAATTGCATACATTAAAAGTGCAGCTTTTTTGTATTATTATTTAAAAAGCCCCTCTGTTTAATTCAGTGATTTCATTCATGTGGGGATTCAACAAATTTGTGAGTCCTTTGAATGATTCACTAAGAGAACCTGTACATATATAAGTAATTTGTGAATCGACTGTTCTAATCATGCCTGACGAGCGTTTAAGGGTTAGTTCACCCAAAAATGAAAGTCCTGTCATTAATTACTCACCCTCATGTCGTTCCACACCCGTAAGACCTTTGTTCATCTTCAGAACACAAATTAAGATATTTTTGATAAAATCCGATGGCTCAGTGAGGCCTCCATTGACAGCAAGATACTTTTCGTGTGCCAAAAAAACAAAATAAATACTTTATTCAACAATATCTAGTGATGGGCAATTTTTTAAAACACTGCTTTATGAAGCTTTATAAATCTTTTGTTTTAAATCAGTTGTTCGGAGCGTGTATCAAACTGCCAAAATCACGCCCCCCAGTGGTGAACCATTGAAATTTCGAAACACTTATGACGTAACGAAGTCTCGTTTACTGAAATCACGTGACTTTGGCAGTTTGATACACGCTCCGAACCACTGATTCGAAACAAAAGATTCGTAAAGCTTCGAAGCTTCATGAAGCAGTGTTTTGAAATCGCCCATCACTGTTGAATAAAGTCGTTATTTTGTTTGTTTGGCACACAACAAGAGAATGCGAAATGCTCGTATTCTCGTCGCTTCATAACAGTAAAGTTGAACCACTGTAGTCACATGAACTGTTTTAAATATGTCTTTAGTAGCTTTCTGGGCATTTGAAAGTGTTAATTATCTTGCTGTCAATGCAGGCCTCACTGAGCCATCGGATTTTATCAAAAATATATTAATTTGTGTTCTGAAGATGAACAAAGGTCTTACGGGTGTGGAACGACATGAGGGTGAGTAATTAATGACAGGACTTTCATTTTTTGGTGAACTAACCCTAAGGTCTCTTTTTGAATGGTATTTGTACCATGGG
Source organism: Anabarilius grahami (assembly GCA_003731715.1). NCBI lineage: Eukaryota > Metazoa > Chordata > Actinopteri > Cypriniformes > Xenocyprididae > Anabarilius > Anabarilius grahami. The sequence goes on along the minus strand of RJVU01080352.1, from coordinate 1,704,218 downwards.
TAGTACAGTGGAATGCTAAGGGGTTAAAGAGACAGTTCGCTCCCTAAAGAAAATTATAATTTCCTCGCCCTCATGTCGTTCCAACCCTCTATGACATTCTTTCTTCTATAGAGCACAAAATCAGATATTTTGAAGAATTTTGGTAACCAAACAGTTTTGGTGACCATTGATTTACATTGTATGGGGTGAAAAAAACCCCCTCTGAGACATTTTTCAAAATACGCTCTCTTATGTTCCACAGAACAAAGAAATTCATACAGTTTTGGATCATGAGGCTGAGTAAACGATGACATAATTTTAATTTAGCTGTGATCTATCACTTTTAATACAGTGGCATTTGTACATAAAACTTTTGCGTGCCACTAGGTGTCAGTATTAGCCTATAAGTCATAGCAGAAACAAAAATTACTGAGTACACTTTTAAATGCTGATGTAGAATTACAAATATGTGCATTTAGTCAGACACCTTATTAGGGTACTATGATATGCAAGGGAGGTCATGAATTACCTGCATACTGGAGAAGACAGACAGAGAGCTATAGGCTGAGAGAGACGAATCACTCCGACTGTGCATTGAGCCTTATATGAGAGATCAGAAGAGAAAAAATCAGCTCAGTACTACTACTACTACTACTTTTGTGTTTAATGATGCTTTGGTAATACTGTAATCATTGCAATAAAGAACTTTGACACCGAAATTTAAATTGAGAAGTTTGAGAAAAGAGTAGTAACAAACAGGACAGAGTGAAACAAACACCAATTTACTATGCATGAAAATAGGAGAAAAAAACAAAGGAGAAATCTAGCCGCCAATTATTAAGCAAAGTTGTACATATAAAAGAGACATACCTGAGCTGTTGCTATGATGGGAGTGATATACAGGGGAGTTAAAGGATGTGCTCAAGGGAGTATGTGTCTGAGAACACGAATTGGTGCCTCCTGATCTCCTTTGGTTTCTCAGCTTTTCCTCCCTTCTCCACTTAGCTCTCCGATTGGAGAACCATACCTGTCAATCACCCAATATGGGTCAGTGCATAATGGACAGTGTCTTTTTGTATTTTAAAGGCACTCCAGCATTAACACAATTAAAATCTCAAAGAAGATTATAAAAATACTTCATAAGAACCTGAATTCTAGCCTCTGGAAGATCAATCTTTGCGGCCAGTCTCTCTCTAGCAAAGACATCTGGGTAATGAGTCCTTTCAAACTCTGGAAAACAGATTTAAAAGACTTAACAGAAGACCAAACATTTGCATAATTGCATATTGTGAACATTAAAGGGACAGTTTGTCCAAAAATGATCATTTTGTCATGTTGTTCCAAACCGGTATGACTTACTTTCTTCTGTACAGAACACTTTGGACCCCACTGACTTTCATTGTATGCAAGAAAAAACAATGAGATTTAAATATCTTCTTTTTTTCGTTCCACAGAAGAAAAAAGTCAAACAGGTTTGCTACAACATGAGGGTGAGTTAAAAAAAAAACATTTTTGTAAACACATCAACAGAATTCAGTAAGTTTTTCTTAATTTTCTTAAGTTTTTAATATTAATTTTCTCCTTATAGTCCTTGTGTTTCTGGCTTCTCCTTGCGAACTAGCCTATACAAAATACATGGCAACAAAAACATTAACAAAACCTTATTTTTGTGCCAACCCTGTTATTATCATAATTCTCAAATTTTAAAGTAATGACCTATTCTATAGATCAAAATAACTTTCTCATAATGACTTCATAATTCATCAATGACAGGTCATTGTTTATCCATTTATATTATTTTATCGCAATTTCAACCCTGTTATCATGATTTACTATAGTAAACAATGGTTATGTGTATCTATCCTCTCTAGGACTGAGATTATTTTGCATGGAAAGCTCAGTTTGAGCCAGCACTTTGAGTCACACCTTTCTCCAGGGCATCGATCTGCTCCTGGGTGAAGCTGGTGCGGTTCCTCTGCAGCTTCCTCTTTAGCTGCAGGTGTAGCTGCGACTCGTCCACCTCATCCCTCTCTCCCTGCACCACTCCTTCACCTGCTCCGGCCATCTGCACATTCAGATCTTCCACACAACCATCTGAGAGAGAGGGAAAAAAAAACTTTAGAGAGTCTCGTAAGAGTGCTGCATTTCAGTGTGCAAACGTGTGTGTTATTATATAGACAGAACTGTCTCTTTGAAGACTGTGTGATTCTAGTGCAGCGCAGCATCTTGTGTTTGACAGTTTGACCTTATTTGTGTATGTGTGAACGAGCAGCAACTGTATTATGGGCATCTAATTCTGTCTAATGTCTGCTCGCTTTAGTTCCGCCTTCCTGTAATGAAACAGAGGATGTCAAGGCCAGAGACTGCCATGTTTGTATGTGGGTGTGGGTGTACATGTGTGGCTGATGGTGTAGCTGTTGGCACCCTCTGTTTGTGCTCAGTCAAGTATAAGAATTGCTGGTTCACCCCAAAGCTGACTTCACAAACACAGGCACACATACACATTCAGTGTACGTTCACACGCTGAGGTGCTTTACTAATAGATACAGGAGATAAATCACTAAAGCTCACATACCTGTTCCGTGTTGAGGGGTGATGGTGTCGGCCGGGTGGTACCAGTTATTTGGGCCAGTCCAGTTGGAGCCGTTTTGTAAGTTCAGCATGGTCAGATTCTCATACATCAAATGTCACCTGTGAGAAAACACTGACCCTCTCCTTCTATCATCCAGACCACTCCAACCCTGAATGAAAGACGAAAGAAGTAAAACTGTGAAAGAAATACAAGAAATTCAGTATATACAGTAAACATTTCTCATACTTCATACTTTCAATCTCTCCATGGCTTTAAGAATTTTAAAAAAATGTGCAAAATGTTGCTGATTAAGTTGATGTATTGTAACTGAGGATATATCTTGTCATTCAAAGCAGTGTTTTGTCTCCTATGCAAAAAGGACTTTAAAAATGAATAGTTGATGCCAAATTTTGTTGTGTATTAACATATATCTAAACACATCAAGTAGCTTTATTTATTTAGTATTGTTCAGGTAAGAACGGGCGCGGCCTTTTGTAATTTTAATGGGTCTGGCTTCCTGTGTCATTCGCTTTCAGTTATTTTTAGCGGTACAAACAGCTCGTTATGCTGCTTGATATTGCAAACTGGTATTTTTTTTGCCATATTATTTTAATGTATTGTCTTAATTATAAACACGCTGGTTTGTAGCGCAAACAGTTTTACAGTTTACCGCACTTTGATATTCTTCTCATTATTTCCCTGTAGCGGCTAGTAAATCGGAAGTCTCGCACATTCACGGAAAACATCTTACTTCCGCGTTGAAAAATGAGGTGGATAGTGATCCATTTTTTAGGCCTCCCCTCAGTCTTTGTGTTTCCAATTTCTCCTTGCATTATTAGCTGCTACGCACAATTTTTGAAAACAAAATATATGGAAACAAAAGCTAGCATTTTAGCATCTTAATAAAAAACTAAGTTTTAGTTTTGTGCCAGCCCTGTTATTATCAAATTTCTCAATTTTTAAAGTAATTCTATACATTAAAATAACTTTGTCGTAATGACAACATTGTCCTTTCTGAAGTTAACTTTCCTACGACAAGTACAAGTCCACTAACGGTCATCCATCTTATGTTTTATGTATACCTTAAAATGTCAACCATGTATTTTATGATTTTAAAATGTAAACAACTGATAATTTAAAAGTGGTTATACATAAAAATACCAGTAATTAAAGGCTAGAAATGTTGAATTAAACAGTTAAATGTCAGCCCTGTTAGTATTCTGAAGTTATAACTATAATAGGCATAAAAATGTGTTAATTTGACTTAAGATGGCACAATGCAATTTATCAATACTTAAAACAGTATTTGCCCAAAAGGCAAATGTAAAATGTACTTTTAAAAAATTATCTAATTAACATTCATAGAATGACACATTTGATGTCTTTAAATTATGGGTCACTATTGTATTTTACTCTCTATCTATCTCTTTATATATCTTTCACATGTACACACACACCCCCCACATACACACACACACAGAGTTCATTACACACACACACAGCAAGTAATTAAGAAGTACAGAACATCTAGTCTGACATGGTCGTACACACACGCATGACTGGAGAGAGTAATACTGTCAACTAATGTTAACAACAATACACAGACACACACAGGCTCTACACAACAGAGAGAGACACACTCCTACAAAACAAAGAGATAATTATAGATACACCGCACACAATGGCACACAATCCACGTTTTCAACTACAAACTCTGACTACACAACAAAAAACAGTATAAAAATGGAGGCGTGAAGCCACCAACTTAAATGTAAGTGTATTTATATCACAAAAGAAACCAGCACCTGCACATAATTTATAGAACACCATTCAGCTAAGTAAATGAATACCATTGAAGAGGCCGAAAAAATATCTGCGGTTCCACTTAGTTCTGCATGTAAAACTACTAACATACACGGAAAGGAGGCCGTCGTCATAAATACTATAGATCTAGCCATTAAAGATGATGTAGAAGTGCTTGCATGATTATATTTGAGAATAAAACATGACCCTCAAAGACAAAAAGCGACCACTAAATAGAGAGAAATACACAGATACGGACGGAGAAACAAAAAATAAAGAAGTGACATGTAGCAAAACAACACAGGTTAGGGTGCCAGAAAAATGTAAAACTATAATTAATTTATTACTACATGTTGTTGAATTAATAATGCCAAAAAAACTCCCTGTACAATTTGAGTAATCAAAAAAAAGGTAAAATAAATAAATAAAATAAATAAATAATATCATAGCTAGAATATGCCCAGGAAATGAACAGTTAAAAATTGATACAATCCACATACAGAGGCTCCTTTTATACACAACATGTGCTGACATATCTATATAATAATATACAATATTCAATGCATTTATAAAGTATAATGATAAAATAATGCTGTCATGGATATTGACGTATAGAAAAGGTGAACAAGTTTTCACTCATTTAAATTAATTAATTGAATATGACTCTAAGGCCAAGATAAATATAAGCACATTTCAATTATTAAAATTTTGCCTCTGGTGGTATCACACAAAATATTGCTGTGTACAAAACATAAAATGTCAAAGGTCAAGTCTGTCATAACCTTTCTACAATTAACCAATCATTTTCCTCAATCTGTATATGTTATTTCCAATATAAAAGAGTTATGAATCTGTTAATTTCTCAATTGTTGTGTCGGCAGTGAAGGCAGGAGACTCACCTGGTAGATGAATGAATTGTAAAAGTGGTCCACACTTGCTCAGTGTCTCTATCACTTTCTGTTCATCCCTCTCTCCTTCTCTCTGCTCTCTCGCTTTGTTAATGTTAGACTGTGTTCAAGAGAGAGAGAAGAGAGAGAGCATGGGAGGAGAGGAAAGGGAGAGAAAGATGGAGAGAGTTAGACAGGGCGAAAGAGAGGAGGCGAGGGAGGGGTAGTGGGCTACAGAGAAATGCATCTGCAGGCACTCTGGTCCTTGAAGCAATGAGGGAGAGAGGGAAAGAGAGAGAGAGGGATGACACACAGAGTCAGTGTCAGTGTCAGGTCTGGACTTAATGCCAGGAAAAGGGGTGATGAAGTGAGAGAGAGAGGTGGAGGCAAAAAAAAGACTGAAAAAGAGGAGACGTAAAGCTATTTCTAAAGTCTCACAAAGGCAGTTTGCTGTTTGTAGATACGGACTTCCAAAAATGGCTAACCTAAGAGCTGTGAGGGAGCTTCAGATCATGCACCTGCTCTATGACGCCTGGCGGTCAGTGATAGTTTAACCCTCCACACCGCTGAGATCTACTGGGGTCCTATAAAGACCCCAATAAATAAAAACAATAAAAGTAATTAACTTATTATTTTCCTTTCAGATTCTTTAAATATGTTCCTCTGAAGTAATCAAAATCCTGCTATATTGATATAAATGAAGCATTAACCCTCATAAAGTATAGTCAAACGCTTCTCAGACAAGTGACATATGAATTCAGGTTGATTGGGACACTTTTTCCAATTCATCTCAATGGCAAAAGGCATCCCAATCACCCTGAACTCACCCTATAACAGCTGTTTGGGACCAGAAAAATGTCTGACCTCAGCAAATATACAACAAAAAAGCAATTGTAAAGAATGAATCTAGATCTTGTAGTATTTTCAAGTTATTGTTCAAATTTTGCTTTTATATAATACACTACCGTTCAAAAGTTTGGGGTCAGTAAGAAAAATAAATGAATACCTTTATTTAGTAAGGACACATTCCACTGATCAAGAGTGAGAATAAAGACATAATGTTACAAAAGATTTATATTTTAAATAAATGCTGTTCTTTCGAACATCCTATTCATCCAAAAATTCTGAAAAAAAGTGGTTTCCACAAAAATATTAAGCAGTACAACTGTAATAATAAATGTTTCTTGAGCAGCGAATCATCATATTAGAATAATTTCTGAAGGATCATGTGACACTGAAGACTGAATGCTGAAAATTCAGCTTTGCATCACAGGAATACATTACATTTTAAAATGTATTAAATAGAAAAATTGTAATTATAAATGCAGCTTTGGTGAGTATTGTGGTAAGAGATTTGTTCTCACATCATATCATTTGGAAAGTACTTTAATTTTAGTATTTTCTTTAAGCTTTTAAAATGGCATTGGTGCCTAATAGATCCCAAAATGAACATATTTAAACATATTTAACATATTTGAAAATAATTAAACAATTTAAATAATAATAAACACAATGAACAGACCTTTATATTCTTGTATTTTAAATCAAGACACTCATTCTCATGAGAAGAGAAACTTCACACATTACTCTGTAGTTCTCTGTACACTGCATGCTTGCTAGTATGATTACATGCAAACATGAGTAGACACTTTCAGACCTGCGTGCAAGGGCCTCTCTTCTTTTACACACACACACACACAAACACACACGTCAGAGTGTATATGGCATGTTTACCCTCCACTGCACTTTGTCACAATCCCAATGCTATATTTGCATATTTTATTGGATTAACTATAAAAACCAAAGAGCCTGTGACACGTTAAAATACGAGAGAAAAACAGAGGGAGAGAGAGATTTGCTGTTCTTATAAAGGAGACTCAGCCAACATTACATACAAGCATGACCATTTTGGTGCTAGTTGAAAGGTTCAACCTAGGGGAAAAGTCGAATAAATATGAGACCTCAAATTCCCACTGGAGGTAAGAAGGATCAAAGAGGTTTTTGTTTTTCGTCTTTTGGGTATTAGGCCTACAATCTGTGAATTATGAAGCAAAGGGGTTTTTTTCTTCTTCTTCTTCTTCTTCTTCTTTTTTTTCATGCATGCACTCTAAAGCAGTTGATCTCAATCAGGGGGCCGGGGCCCACTAGGGGGCATCGCAAACTTTCAGGGCACCCCCAATAAGTCTTAAAATTATTCAAATGTAGTTATAATAACCGATTCTTAACTAAAATGCTAAAATATGTACAAGATTACACTGACATGAGTTTACTTATTTTTATTACAACAGAAGTAGTTCAGTCTAGACAGGAGGAAATGTTGTCTTAGACAAAGGAGAGCCTTGGAGACACTGTTTTTCTGCTATTAAATCTAGGGTATTATGTCTATAAACAGAGTTTACTAATTGGAGTAGATGGTACACACATTATCTAAAATTTAATCTAAAAAAAAACAAACAAACCTATACCTCTAACCTTAACACTACAACACTCTTAAAATTAAAGGTTCTTTAATGACATCTATAAATCCATGGATCCTTTCCATTGCACAAAAGTTTCTTTACAGTTGACAAGGGTTCTTTAAGATTTTTAAAATGCTCTTACCACTTAGAAAAAATGGTTCATTTTCAGAACACAAATCAAGATATTTTTGATGAAATACGAGAGTTTTTTTTATCCCCCATAGAAAGCACTGAAATTACCACATTCAAGGACCAGAAAGGTACTAAAGACATCATTAAAACCGTTGATGTTACTACAGTGGTTCAACCTTAATATTATGAAGTGACGAGAATACTTTTTGTGCACAAAATCAAAACAAGAATAACAACTTTATTCAACAATTTTCCTGTCATTCTCCTAAGCAGTTTACATTGAAGACACAGTACAGCACTTCCAGGTTCTACGTCAGAACGCCGACTCCTATTGGCCGGCTCCTGCGTCAGCATCACACACATGCATTGTGCTGCTCATGTGATCAGCTTTGGCCAATACTGAGACGGCATTCAGACGTAAACACAGAAGCGCTGCACTGTGTTCACTGCATCAACTGCATTGGAGACTGACAGGGAAGAGGAAAAATTGTTGAATAAAGTTGTTATTTTTGTTTTGTTTTTGCACACAAAAAGTATTCTCTTCACTTCATAACATTAAGGTTGAACCACAGGTTGATAGTCACATGAACTGTTTTAATGATGTCTTTACTACTTTTCTTGACCTTGAATGCGGTAATTTCGTTACTTTCTATGGGAGATAAAAACCTCTCATATTTTTGAAGAAATATATTTATCTCCCATAGAAAGCAACCGAAGATGTCTTACGGGTGTGGAACGACATGAGGGTGAGTAATTAATGACAGAAATTTCGTTTTTGGGTGAACTAACCCTTAAAAATAAAATAACAAATGGAATAAAGTGCAAGAGACTACTGTTAATTTTACTGTTAATGCCACTGGTCACCATTTACACACCATTCACTGTATGGAAAAGAGCAGCTTGAACATTCTGCTAAATGTCTCCTTTTGTGTTCCAGAAGAAATAACATCACATGGGTCTGGAATTACATGAGTGTGAGTAAATGATGACAGAATGTTCATTTTGGGGTGAACTATCCCTTTAATGTGACAAGCTGCATCAGGTTAACAGACACTGTCACGGCATGAACAAAAACACAAGGAGTTTCGTGCAGTACACGCATGATAGCGAAGGAACTGAAACAGAAAGAGAGAAAAAGGGAAGACATAACGAGGCCATGGATGTATCCTTGTAGAAAAAAAAGCCAAGGAAGGGGGACGCGGAGGGCACGAGAAAGAGAGACAGAGGAGGCGGAGGAGAAGGAGGGTGCCAACTTTATTTATTTCCGGTTGACAAAACCCTCCGCTCTCTTCCTCTCTCATCCGCCTCCCCCCATACCTACGTCTCCTTCTTTGTCACTCGTTCAGGGGATTCATGGAAAAAGACAATGACATGGAAAATAGACGGAGGATTTGAACTGAAACACAATGGAAGATGAAGAGCATCTTTCTCCGTGTGGGTTTTACTTTTTGAAACAGTTACAAAAATGAAGCAAATGAGAACGGACCCTAATAAAATGTTGTTAATATTTAGTGTCAGTGTGTTGCACAAATGTGACGTTGAGTGCGCGTTTATTATGTGTGCTGGTGTGTGAGCGTACGCTCCTTCAGGGCACATTTTTTCAGTGTCTTGTTAGTTCATCCCTGTCACCCTCTCTCTCTCTCTCTGCTGGGGGGGAGGGGGAAGAGAGGTCACCATAGCAACAATGCCGGGACAAATTAACATCAAGTTCTTAAAAAAACGTGTGTACATGTATGAGAGTGCATGTATATGTGGTAAAGCAGTATGTGTTGTACTTGATATCCAGTGTGTGACACCAAAATCCGGCAGAGGCACGGATGTTAATGCATCAATTACAAATAATTCATTAGGCGCACAGCCTCTCCATCACTCTGTGTCATCCGTTTGGTTCCAGAGCACTTGTCTTCTTCCTTATTTTGTCGTCTCTGCCCTCCCATTTCCTTTACCATCTCTCTCTCTTTCTGTCTCTCTGTGTGTTGTTGTGTGCCCCCAGGCTACAGAGTGCCACGTCCTCCCTCTCCCCTCCTCTCTCTCTGGCCCTGTCACCTTCAATTGCTCCATGGTACTAGACACACAGCCACAGGCAAAGAGAGAGAAGAGAGGGGACACACACATACACAGAGAGAGAGAAAAAGGGGTGAGGACCGAGGGACGAAACGCTGTATATGTCTGGAGAGAGACAAAGAGGTAAAGAAAGAGGGCAGGTGTGAAAAGTTGCGCGAAAAGATGTGAGGAAGGATGAGGGGTCGAGAAACAACGGAACAAGGAGGCGACAAAGTTGAAGGAGGTAGAAGTAGACACAACTAAGTGGCACTGGTCCTAGCATCCAGAGGTGCAAGCGTTTTTTATTGCAGGATAATGTCGAAACTGGATGCAAAAAATGATTCAAAGATTTGTCGGTTTCTGCAGAATTCAAACCTCTGCCAAAAGTACTTTATTCATAAAGTTATATGCATACACTACTGTTCAAAAATTTGGGGTCAGTAAAATGTATAATTTAATTAAGAAAGAAATGTCTTATGCTCACCATTTGTTTGATCAAAAATAAAAGCAGTAATACTGAAAAAAACAAACAAAACAGTAATGTTTTTTTATTTTAATTAACTTTAAAATGTAATTTATTCCTGTGATGGAAAAGCTGAATTTTCACCATCATTAAGTCTAGTGTCACATGGTCCATTGTGCTGCTTATTATTTTTGTGGTAATTTTGTGGTAAACTGTAATACTTTTTTTTCAGGATTCTTTGATGAACAAAATAACAGCATTTATTTGAAAATTAAATCTTTTGTAACATTATAAATGTATTTACTGTCACTTTTGATCAATTTCATGCATCCTTGCAGAATATGTATTTTTAGAAAAAAGCCTTACTGACCCCAAACCTCTAAACAGTGAATGTTGGCCCATGTATGTTTGTTTATTATTTTAGCTCTAGTGGCAGAGCATGGCAATAGCAAAACAAAGGTTAAGTTTGATTTCCAGGGAACATACTGATAACATACTTTGAGTGTATGTCTCTTTGGAGAAAAGCGGCTGCCAAAAGCATAAGTTTAAAGGCACAGTATGTAGTTTTTTCGCCGCTAGATGTCACCTATTCAAATTAAAGGCGTAGCTTGATGATGCCGAGTTTGAGCGGGGAATCTTGGTAGATGTGGTCTTCACCTCACAGCCGGTGGAAAAGAATCGGGATAGGACTCGGGCAGAAATCATGTTCATGGATGAGATTATTAACCTTACTGTAGTATGAAGCAGAGCAGGACTGAGTGTTGTGGGAGCTGAACGAAGCCGCTGGAGCGATTGTTAACGAGAGACGATCGCGACACACGGCTCGAGAGCAGCGAAACTTTTATTATGCCGTAATCGTCAAGCGTATGAGGGGTAATGCAGCGCTGTTTATCATATTAGATACATTTGACTGTGTTGCTGCCGAGCGAATGCTGTGAGACACTTGACACTGCAGTAAGCTAGATCGATTTTAGAATATCATATTAATAAATGCTGGATGGCTTGTGTTGATAAATGGCATGCAATTAAATACAAACGTTTGTATGACGGAGAAAATGCTGTATTATTGTTACTAAAAATAAAGCTGCATCTGATTATGCTATGTTAGCTACTTCACAAAATAGTGTTTTTCTCTGAGGCATGGTAAAAACATGGTACTCGCAGAAAATCAAGAAAACGAGATTCAAACAATAAGACTAAACGTGTTGAGCTATATAACAATAATTTCTTTTCTGTCTATAAATGTAAACAGTTGTTCCCTTGTCTAATAAAACATGTAATATATTAAAGCATCTTTGGTGTTTCCATGGTTTCTACAAAATAAAACCAGAAATCAAAGGTAACGCGGGTATGATGTCACTGATAGGCCAGGCACGGTCCGTGTCCTGGTTAAAATTGCTTATTTTCCTGGATTTAAACACTCTTGGAAAGATTTGGGATAATGTACGTACACCAGTCAACAAAATATATAACACTGTTTTAGTGGTTTTTTGGATATTTTTTATCCAAAAATCGTACATATCATGCTTTAACGTCCATTTGAACAAGATTTCAATCCAATAATATGTTTCAAGAACAGCAGTGAAAAGTGTATAAAACACATAAAAAGAAGGTAAAAAACTTGAATAAAATAAAATGAATTTTGATTTGAGTACATTTTAGCCAGTTGTCCTTTTGTTGCAATCATTTATTGCATTTTTTGACGTGTTCTCCCTGATGTCAAACTGACCACAAACAAATGACTGTTTTGGATATCATATATCTGAAAGTGCATGCCAACTGTGCAGTAAAGAAAAAAAGAAAAAGAGCATTAAAGCTTTAGTAATAACAGCCTACTAGGTAAAAGGGGAAGATTTCAAAGATTTAAACAGGTTAATTTCAAAAAAGGCTATTATTGTTATTATTATACATACAGCTCTGGAGCTAAATATTTTCAGAGTATTTTAAAAAAAAGTGATGATCTCAGTTTTCCTGACTACACATTGACCCCAAAATCTTTTGATTTTCAAATCGCCACAGATTTATTTATTTGTTTTGAACACAGAGTCAAGTAGAGGGCATTTATACAAGCATGTTTTAAATAATTAACTTTAAAAACAAGTGTAATAGGTTACATGTTTGATGAGATTTACAATAAGAAAAAACGTATAGACCAAGGACCAAATGTAGGCTATCTTTTCTTAACATGTAAGACATTTAACTTGTGTGATCTGACAATGATAAATGACTTGAGGCTTTCTAGAAGATTCTGAAGAATATCTGTTTTGAGCTCGAGTCTGAAATAACGTTTGTGATTGCGGCAATATTAACACTATATCACGAAAAAAAATCAATTAACATTTAATTTACAAAACGACATGGGCGCTAAACACTTTTAAATTGTATATAAATTATTACTATTTACCTATTTTAAGCGTATAAGCAATTTAAAGAGACCACTGACCAGAATATGAACTTGCGCCTTTAAGACTTTACGAAAAACAGTTTGCATGTAACATTAAGATTATTTAACATGCATGTAGTTTTATTTATTTCCATTAATGCATCAGTCCAAACGCAATCTACACAATATTTCTGTCAAAGATGAGCTGTCCTTAAAACTTTTTTCCCACTTTGGCAAAACGCGCCTGGCTCTGTGATGCGCGTTCGCGTGTCAACGTGGCGTTTTGCAGCCAGTAGAATTTGGAATTTTCCTCGGCCCCGCCTAATGTAGTCTTGTGATTGGCTCTTTTTCCTGTCAATAAAACATTTTGAGGGCACGTAACATGGCTGCTCCGCCTACTTTTACGTGCACTTTAAAGAACAGTGCCAACGCGTACTCTTCAACTTCAGGGTGTACTCAAGCAGAAATCACTGCAGCTTTGGTAAGTCATTTCTACAAGTTATGATGAAAAATATTTGCATTTTAAACTTTTAAACAATTTTTACTGCCAATTGTTTTTGTGCAGTTCATTCAATAGTCATTATCTGCTGATGTCATTAAATATATATATATTTTTTTTTTTTATGCTTGAAAATGCTTATTCTGAAAGTTTAAATAAGATGTCTATGCTCTATAATTTAGTTTAAAATTGAATGAGACCATTGAAGATAAAGTTTAATTTTCATTGCTAAGCACAATGACTTTGTGTCAGTGTAATACTTTTTCAGGCCAGAAAGAATTAATAAAATATTTCTTTCTGACACACTCTTTAGGGAGAATATGCAGCTGCTCTTGTTGGGGACTCTTGCCCTGTTTGTCGGGGTCACAGTTGCTGTGCCTGCGCAGGAGAAGCGTGTACATCATAAGCCTGACCTCAGTGATCATGCTCACGATGATGCCCATGGTTTTCAGTATGACCACGAGGCCTTCCTGGGCAAGGAGGAAGCCAAGACCTTTGACCAGCTGAGCCCGGAGGAGAGCAAAGAGAGACTAGGGTAAAAATAAATAGTTGAGAATGATACAGAAAATAGGAGAATAATAATATTATCATGTGTCTTACTTTGTATTTTTTATATATTCCCCATGCAGAAAGATTGTGGATAAGATTGACACAGATAAGGATGGTTTTGTCAGTCATGCTGAGCTACACCACTGGATCAAGCACAGGCAGAGGAGGTACATTGAGGAGAACGTGGACAAGCACTGGAAAGAGTACGACCAGAACAAGGATGGGAAGATTGGATGGATTGAGTACAAGAACACCACCTATGGATATTATATGGGTAATTAATACAAGCTTTTGAATTTGGGTGTGGTGGCTAATTGTTTAATGAGAAACAGCTTTTTAAAAGCGGCTTGTATATTTATTATTCATAACAATAGTGCAACATCTTTTCAGAAAAATACTGCATTTAGTAAAAAATATTATTTCAGGTAAAATAGACAATACATACTGCAGAAGTCAAGAATATTAATGGTTGACTTACTATGTTGCTGTATTCCAGATGTAGAGTTTGATGATGTGGATGATAAGGCCAGTTACAAAGCCATGCTCACTAGAGATGAGAGACGGTTCACGTCCGCTGACCGGGACGGGGACGGTATCGCTACCAGAGAAGAGTTCACTGCCTTCCTGCATCCAGAGGAGTTCGACTACATGAGACACATTGTGATACAGGTGAGGTGATAATGGAGGCAGGGACGGATGATAGTGAAATCAGAAAGAGGGACATCAAGACATTTTTGCATCTGTAGATTTCAATTACAGTGCGTATTTTTTCCTTCATATTCCAAAGGTCTTTTACAGAGGGGTTTGTTAATATATAATTCACATATAAAAAAAACGTTAATAAAATAATAAGATATCCAAAATTTACTCTAATTCTAATATGTCAACAAAGCATTCATTTTGAATTTGGCTTCATATTTAATTAGATAAAGCCCCATTTGCGCATTTAAACACAACATTTCAGAAAACTTGTAATACAAAACAATTTTGCAAATGTTAATGTAAGCGATCAACTGGTGATGTCTATTAGTTAACATTTTTACCCTATTCACCTGTAGTATTTGCCTTGACATTGGATAAGGGTGCCACTTATACAAATAAAATACACAAAAAATGTCCTTAAAATAATTTTACAAACATTGAAATGTATTAATAATACCATAAACTGTATAGGCAAACAATATGAAAAACTGTTAACATGACATAAGCTGGGGAAAAAATGGCCAAGTAATTACCACAAATACTGTCGCTTTTATATTTTGCTATCATTAGCGTTTAGCATTTGTCAGAACAAATCACTTGAGAAGCACTGGAATAGATCACTAAACTTTTATCCCTCAATGTTACAGGAAACAATTGAAGACATTGACAAGAATGGTGATGGCAAGATTGATCTGCAGGAATACATTGGTAAACTTCTACAGTGTTTTCCTGGAAAAAACATACATTAGAACTGATATTTTGTGTCAAACTAAATTGAAAATATGTGCATGTGTTCCTTTTGACCCTAGGGGACATGTTCACCCCTGAAAATGGAGAGAATGAACCAGACTGGGTCACAACAGAAAAGAAACACTTCTCAGAGTTCAGAGACATGAATAAGGTATGCAGTGGGAAAGAAATCTATCAGCATCACCCGGGAGTGTTTCCAGGTTATTCTTTCAAGTTTCATGATCTGTTTGTTTTTGTTAGGATGGTTTCCTTGATGCCAATGAAGTATCTCATTGGATCCTGCCTGGAGAGGTGGACCATGCAGATAATGAGGCCCGGCATCTCATTCACGAAACTGATAAAGACAACGTAAGTGACATTCACTGGGTGTACATATGGGTGGCGTCGTTAGTTCGCAATAATGCATAAATGCCAATAATAATCAAATCAATTTTCAATTAATCTTTACCTCTTGTCTTTCTTTTAATTCGCTACCAATGAATCACAATGGACTTCCATCTGCTTCATGTAATTGACTAACCAGGATGAAAAAATCACAAAGAAGGAGATTCTGGAAAATTGGAACATGTTTGTTGGGAGCCAGGCGACTAATTACGGAGAGGATCTCACCAAAAGACATGATGAGCTTTAATGCTAGCATATTTGGGTAGAGGGGAAGGGCAGTATATTTTAGGTGTCGGTGAGAAGATAGAAAACTGAATATGAAAATGATAGCTAATCTTCATTGGCTGTTGGGTAGGAACATTTCCAGGGTCAAAAGGTCAGGGGTTAGGCTTCAAGCTTCTGAGGCCCTGTCCCAAATGGCACTTCATAGCACTTTCGGTCTTGTGGACTTACAATGGCTGCCGCGTGAGCGTCCGTTAAGTCCACGAGACCGTAGGGTGTCCCATTTGTCAATTTTAGGTCTCAGAAGGGTGCTCGCGAGCACCCCCCTTTGTGGTCGATGTGCACTTTTGCCGAGCCCGCACTTGTGCGAGCTCCACAGCAGAAATCTTCCCGACAGTCATTCCATTATGATGGCATTACGTCACAAAAGTGCGGACTCATAGGAAGAACGCGAGTGTTTAGGGTGCCATTTGGGACAGGGCCTATGTCAATGAAGATAAGAATCTTACTGAGACAGATAAATGTTTTATTTATTGTCAAACACATTACATTTTTGCAACAAAATTATGATGAACACTTACATTCACAGACACTCCAGCTTGCTTATATTGTGAGGAAATAGACATACATCTTCCACTTGAGAGATGCTCAGGAATTCAGCACTGAATACAGGGCCAGTTTCAGTATTCAATGTAACAGGCCTGTTTTGACTGTTACAAAGTACATTTCACATTAGCAGTGTGTGATTTCACATTTAACATACCACTCACATGAACATGGGTATAAAGAAAAGAAGCCAGAGCAAAAAGGGAGGGAAGGAGGGGCGGGACTCAGTAGGTGGGAGGAGACAAAAGTGATTGACACTGTATAGGTGGAGCATTTTTCTCTCTGTGAATTCTAAATAAAGCCATGTTGGTTTTTTTAAATAATTTTGGACTGGGGTTTAATTGTGTGTTTTCACAAAAACTTTGCATTGCATTCTGATTGGAGATGTAATTGATAATCACAAAAACTTATGCAATTTTTTAATAGTCACCCTCTGTTTCTAAACTAAATCTTTCCCCTCTGCATTTTCCAAATTGTGTCTGTTTCCTTCCTGTCATTCTCAGGATGGTCGTCTTTCTATCAGTGAGATCATGGATAGAATGGATTTCATTAAAGTCAGCACTATAACTGACTTTGGGACTCTGGTAGAAGATCACGATGAACTTTAACTGACCACAAAAAGCCTTAATGTCTCTTTAAACTATTAAAATAAGACAAATTTGACTTTTAAAGTGTGTAAAATTAATTATTTATTTTTAAAAAAAAAATGCTGTATATTGTGTAAACATAACATGATAGTATCTTTAGGGGCAAAAAGCATAACATAACTTCAACATTCACTCAAATTATCCCCCCCCCAGCAAAATGAATGACAATATTTACAGGGTCAAAGCCTTGTCCAATCCTCTCATTTATGCTTGCATAACGGGTCTGGCCTCTTTAGCTTTAAGATCCACTCCTGAGCCCGCAAAGCCAGTCCCACCCTGTCGACGAGCAAAGACAGAAATTTAAACACTGACTTTATGCATCTGTAACATATTGAGACACTCTCTTCAGCACTATTTCTCTTGTACACACCCTCTGAAGGGGTATGATGTCCTTCTCTTTCAGTTTGTCTCCAGTCACTGGATCAATCATGTCTTTCCGTATGAGCTTCTCCACACACTCCATAGTGACTACGGCTCCACTTGAGGGAAAGACAGTACACACAAAAAGAGAGAGAAACTAGAAGTGAGAGGAAGGACTAAATGTATAAAAAGGTATAAAGCCAGATCAATTCTTGTTGAATAAACAATGTAAAAGTAAAACTCACGAGGGTCTGAGAACTGCACTGGGCACCGAGTTCCCAAGCGTGTCTTTGGTTACTACACACACGTATCTGTCCTGAGGATCACACAAAACATTTTCTCAATGGCTCAAAAACAAGTATACAATAATTCAAAGTGTCACAGTACAGTCAAACCAAAAATTATTCAGACATTTTTTATAATTTTTTACTAGTTGGTGCAGGACGCTATAGTTCATTTATGTAAGTGAGGGTAGCAAAATAAAGTAAACTGTGACATATTATACCCAAAAATTATTCATACAATGGACTACCAGTAAAATTGATAAATATTTGGAACCAAAAATTATTCAGACACTTTGACCTGACCATGTTTTGCTTAAGTGTTATCTGACATGATTAAGATAAAAACAATTCTGACACAGTTTAACTCTGAGATCTTGTCATGTTTTTTTTACCATTTTTTAAACTATAGTGAATAAACTGTAATAATGAATTAAATGTTTAAGGTGTCTGAATAAATTTTGGTTTGACTGTACATTACTGTTAAAAAGTTTGGGTTCAGTAATTTTTGTAAATATATTTAATATATATAGAATATGTAATAATACATTAATTATTAATATTTAATATACAATATTTATCACATTTATTCAGCAAAGATAAAATATTTATATTTCAAATAAATGCTCTTCTTTTGAATTTTCTATTAATCAAAGAGTCCTGAAAAAATGCATCACAGTTTAGACAAAAATATTAAAGGGGACCTATTATGCCCTTTTTCTTGATTTAGTTTTTGGGGTCTAAAAGAATTGTTTTTTATACATTAAAGCATGAAAACCTAACAAAAAAAAAAAATTATTGCAGCACCTCTTTTCTCAGTCTGTAAGTAACACTCCATTTAGTTCCTGTTTCTATGAAGCCCCTTCTCCCAACAGGCGCAATGTGCTCTGATTGGTCAGTTGGACCTGTGTGTTGTTATTGGTAAACAGCTTTGAACGTGTTTCAGAAATGTTACGCACCTTTCCATCTCCGCGAGTTTCAACATACCATGGCCCTGTCCCAAATGGCACACTTCTATGCACTTTCAGTCTTGTGGACTTACAATGGCTGTTGCATGTGTGTCCGTTAAGTCCACGAGATCGCAGGGTGTCCCATTTGTCAATTTTAGGCTTCAGAAGGGTGCTCGCGAGCGCCCCTTTTGTGGCCGATATGCGCCCTCGATGCTCACTTTTGCTGAACCCGCAGCAGACATCTTCCCGACAGTCAAAGCGGCGTTACATCACGAAAGTGCGGACTTGTAGGAAGACTGTGAGGGTGCCATTTGGGACAGGGCCTATGTTCGTGGCCAGAAGAAAACTCAAGACAAAAATCGAGGTGTTTGAGGGAGTTCAGAAACAGAGTTTACTGATATAGAGAAACTTTTTGGAGTGACTTTGCGCTTTGTTATTTTAAAGAAATTTTTCATGCTCAAACAGCAACATTACACACTAAAGACAGTTGAAAATGTAAAAAAAAAAAAAGATAAAAAGGAAGCAGGATAATAGGACCCCTATAGGAATAGTTCACCCAAAAATTAAAATGTTGTTATTATTTACTCACCCTCAAGTTGTTCTAACTGCACAACTGTTTTCCATATTGATAATAATGAGAAATGTTTTTTGAGGATCAAATCAACATATTAGATTCATTTCTGAAGAATCATTTGACACTGAAGACTGGAGTGATGGAGTAATTTTTGAACAAATAAATGCAGCCTTGGTGAACAAAAGAGAGTTTTAAAAACATTTTGTAAATCTTACCGACCCCAAACTTTTAAACGGCAGTGTACACAGGATTAAATGAAAACAGAGAGATGCAGGTCAGGAGAAATAAAGGAAAAAGTGGGAGATCACTTCTTACTTGGCGTGTGAGGAGAGCTACTCTGTCCAGACTGGGGTCCAATGGAGTGAAGCGCACTGAAATTAAATCACTCATCTTCAAAGGACATCCTGACATAGGGCACAGCACTGTCTTTGACTGAAAAAGCAGAAGGGGATGAAAAACAGTTAACAATAATAAATGGGGTCAAAAGTGTTCATTAATATCTTTGTGAGGTGTATATCTTGAATTCCTTGTATATCTTGAGTTGATCTGCCTAGTGTCTCATGCAGGGTGATAAACTTTGAAAGACAATAATTATGACACAAGAAGCTACTGAACACACAGAGTGGAAAACCAACTGAACCAGGAGGCGAGATGGACAAACAAACCAATCAAGGGCATCATGACCGACCAAAAGAGCATTTGGCAGAAGCATGCAAACAGATTTCAGGGTAAGCACAATCTCTTGTGTAATGCTCTTCAATGAATGACTGTGAGACTACTGAAGACCCAAGGTTAGGGACACGTGGCTGGCAGAGAGGGGAAAGTGACAGATCTAGAAACCTACAGGTTTTTTAAGCATGGTGGGCTTGGCCTCTGGTGTGAGGCTGGGGATCCAGAAGCTGGGCAGAGATGAAGAAGAACTGGACTCTCCTGCTGAAGTGTCAGAGCTGGAGGAGCTGACTGAACCATTCTGGCTTCCATCATCTTTAGATTTACCTAAACAGAAATGAGTTACACATAATCATGCAGGAATGCATGTGTAATCTCAAAGAGTTACTCTTTAGTTTAATCTCATCCTCCAGTTTTCATACCTGAAGTGAAGGGGTTGATTGGCTTGGAGACGATGTTGTTCTCCCTCTGTTTGAACTTCTCAGCTCTCTCTCGCTCCTCAGACTTGGACTCCAGCCGGCCTTCACTCTTCAGGGCCTGTTTCTGCTTCTCATATGCCTGAGTTTAAAAACATATGCATGTCTGTTAGACAGTCACAGAAGGAGATTCACATTTACAGCAAAATACACATGTAAAAAGTGCTCAAACCTTCATTTTCTTGGCAACTTCTGTTTTCTGGTGAAGGATGTATTGCAGAATGGCTTCTTTCTCATATAGGTATCCATCTACACTGCAGTTAGCAAATATAAACAAACACACATCAATCCAACTCTCCAAGCTGCTGACATGCAAATTGACCAGTAACATCCAGCAGATACAATTAAGACTGCATAAACACTTGAATAACCGCATGCAAAGACAATTTCAGCATCAAAACATTTTTTAAAAAGTGGGACTCTTACGTTACAACAGGGTCCCTGCAAGGCTGTAAGGAGAGACAGCAGCAGTCGAAATCTTTGATCGCATCCTTCCCCAAACGCACACTCTGTGTCCCATAACCCGAAGCGGCTGGAAATGTCAAGAGAGAGGCACAATTTGTTATAGTAACTATATATTATGTATTTATATATTTTGGTGACATAAAGCCACAGGAACATAGATAGATAGATAAATAAATAATAAGTACATTACCGGTGTCTTTCCTCTTCTCATGATAAGTGTAAACGGCTCCTGCTGTGCAGTTTTTCCCGTGTCGAGTCATGTTTGTCTTTTACAGAACAAAATTGATCGTTTATATGAGTTCAGTGAACAAATTAATGCACAGTTTAACATAAACACACGTTGGCCCACTGATGGATACGTTAATTGCTTAGTGAGCTAGCGAGGAGCATCAGTAACTTAAATCTATAATAGTCGTGCATTTTACTAAACTACAAGCCGTGAAACACACATAAATCAAACACAATATGTTATATCATAAAGTATCATCGTATTCAGAGGTGCAGGTCAGAAGTTGCTGTTTACCTCTTACGATCGTGAACCGGAAAGAACCTGCTGGCCTCTTCTTCTTCTTCTTCTTCAGTGAATTTTATTGGCAGTTTGCAATCTTTGTGCATTACCGCCATCTACTGGACTGAGGTGTGATCACATTGGGTCTTAAGGAAAAAAACAAAAAACAAAAAAAAACTAGTAATATATAAATCAATAATAAAAAATAACTCAATAAATAAATAAATATAATAGGCTAAATTCTTCTTGCTAAATGTGTTTCTTTTAGGGACTCTATCACTGCTTTGGTAACTGCCTGTGTTTCAGGTAGACTCAACAGGTTGCTCAAAATAACGGAATTCCTCGTTACCCTTTTACATATCTCTCTCTCTTCAGAATACTGTCTACAGGTCAGAAGTACATGCTTCATGGTTTCTGTTTCTGTACAATATGGGCACATTCCTGTCTCATGTTTCCCTATTATACGTAGGCCGCTATTCAGTCCTGTGTGTCCCAACCTTAGCCTGGTTAACCAGATTTCCTCCTGTCTTGAGAGTGAACTGATCTTTTTAACTGTTACAGTCTGCTGAATACTATATAAATGCCTACCTTTTCCCTCCTTATCCCATTTATCTTGCCAGAGTTTATGAATACCATCTTTAATTATTGTTTTAAATTCTGATTTGCTGAGAGGAATCTGTACTTCAACTTGTTCTGCTTTAACTGCTTCTTTTGCCAATTCATCTGCTTTCTCATTGTTATCGGAATATGTTATCTATTTCTGATGCAGAAAAGTTAGTTCCTGCTTTCATGATGTCTAGACTAAATTACTGTAATGCTTTACTAGCTGGTTGTCCTGCTTCCTCAATAAACAAGCTACAATTAGTACAAAATGCAGCAGCTAGAGTTCTTATCAGGTCAAGAAAATATGGTCATATAACACCAATTTTATCATCTCTACACTGGTTACCCATTAAGTTCCGTATCGATTATAAAGTATTGCTAATGACCTATAAGGCTCTTAATGGTTTAGCTCCTGTGTACTTATCTGATCTTCTATCGCCCTACAATCCTTCACGCTCCTTAAGATCACAAAACTCTGGACTTCTGGTTGATAGCTAAGTCCACTAAAGGAGGGAGAGCGTTTTCACATTTGGCTCCTAAACTCTGGAATAGCCTTCCTGATAATGTTCGGGGCTCAGACTCGCTCACCCAGTTTAAATCTAGATTAAAGCGCATCTCTTTAGCCAAGCATTCACATAATGCATCTCATATCAGATCAATTGCACATGATTATCTTTGCTTAATGTTATGAACAGCAGCTATGCTAATTACTCTCCATTTGCTTTTCTGTTCTGCTTCTCTAGGTGACTAGAGAGGACATCAGCTTCAGTTTGGATCCGGCCTCTTAAGAAGACCTCAGATGACCAACACCTATGAAGAGACGGCGCCAACTCCTGCGAGGACTTCAGAAGACGCAATCATCTGGATCAACATGCACATTGCACAAATTCTATATCTTGATTATTGTTAATGTAATTCATTTTTCCAGGAGCTCATTGTTTCTACGTTCAGTTAAACTGCTAACAGTGATTGTAAATTGTAAATTATTACATTATTTGCTAACTGCATTCTTTAAATTGTAATGTTGACATGCATTCTCTGTAAAGCTGCTTTGAAATGATATGTATCGTGAAAAGCGCTATACAAATAAATGTGAATTAATTGAATTGCCCTCAATACCAGTGTGTGCTGGGACCCAAGTGAACTGTAATATTATCTTCTGTTGAATTATCCTGAAAATCATCTGATGAACTTCATCTAAAAGATCCTGTCTGCATGCAGATTTCCCATTCTGGATACTAATTAAGGAGGACATAGAGTCTGAACAAATAACCGATTTATATGGCTTCACTTCTTCTACCCACTGTAACGCTACTATGATGGCCATCCTCTCTGCAGAGAAGATTGAGAGGTGGTTTCAAGTTCTTTTTTGTATTTTGACATTATTTTAGGAATGTATACAGCCACCCCTGTTTTACCAGTTGATTCTTTGGATGCATCTGTAAATATTTGTACTGTGTCATCATACGTTACTTCTAGATACTGCTGTACACTTTGATACATTACTGTCTTAATTATATTTTTTGCTTCTAGATTAACTACAGGGTAGCAGAAAATCCAGGGAGGAATTGTGCTCAAGTTAACAGTTTTGCTACAAGATATATTATTTATTCCCATGTGATCTGCCTCTTTATTGCTATTCCATCCAAAACCATTATTCACATTGCGACCATATTCCCAGCTTTCTTCTAACACCAATTTTGTAGGATGTGTATTTTCATGCCCTTGTAGATTTACCCAATATGCTAGAGAAAGTTTTAACCTTCTAAGATTTAGAGGCATCTCCCCTACTTCTACTTGCATCGCTGAGATAGGTGATGTTCGGAAGGCTCCGCCACACAGCCGGAGGGATTTGGCCTGCACCCTATCTAGTTCCGCTAATGTAGTTTTTGCTGCTGTTTTGTATACTATACATCCATAGTCAAACACTGATCGGATTATTGTATATAAATTATTTTCAAAGAAGAGCCTGACGCCCCCCAGCTGTACCCTGTAAGACACTTCAAAAGATTTATTGCTTTTTTACACTTGTCCACCATTCTCTGAACATGATTTTTAAAAGTAAGTTTACTATCAAACCACACACCAAGATATCTAAAGTCATTGGCCTGTTTGAGAGATCTTAAGATCTATTGTGGGTTTTACCCTTTTCTTAGAAAAACAGATGAATTGCGTTTTTTCCACTGAAATATGGAACCCCCATTTAAATTACCATTTTCCAACCTTACTAATTGCTGTTTGCAACCTTTGCTGTAAATTGTCAATATTACGGCCCCTTACCCACAATACTCCATCATCTGCATATAATACCTGCTGGCCTCCTGACAAATTCCAGAATAAAAGTTCATGGAGATTGGTATCCGCACGCGCAGTCAACTCGAAAAATAAATCCCAAAAGGTGATCAAACAAAAATAAATATAATAAATAAATAAATAAA
>RJVU01080352.1:1672407-1673488 GCA_003731715.1 Anabarilius grahami | reverse complement strand
AGTTAGTTTTGGACTGAAGATGGATTGAAGTTATTGAAAAACTCCTTATTTACTATAAATTTTTTTCAAATAGCTTGAACTTAGTAGAATTATTTTGCTTTGGGGGAAAATAATGTGATAACCGGGTTTCATGCAAAATGTGGTGCACGGTCAAATAGCCTATTTCGCTCTGGTAATTGAAATTAGTTAATAATTAAAATAGTTCTCACAACAATGTATTGAATATCAATTCAAAAGATAAAGTACACAGTATTCAGGGAATGTACGTGTATGATACAGTGTTGCCCTGCTGGTCTTTCCTGAACTGAGGGTGTGCATTGTTTTGTTTTGAGTAGTTTAGTAAACTGTATTGTAGTTATCTAAGGAAATGTGTGTTTGTGGTGGGTTTCTCACATCGCAGAAGTCGCAGTGTTCAGAGTCGTCTCCCTTTTTACATGGGCACTCATCACAGCTGTCGCAATGCTGAGGGAAGAGATAAATGAGAAATGACTAAATCAACGCCAAACTCAAGCAGTACTGGTTAAGGTAAGACAGGCTGAATGAAGGCATAAGTAGACTACAAATCATTGTGCACTTTATTAGACTAGAGCTCAGTGGATCCTACCTCACAGTGGGCACAGAACGAGCAAATGGATCCATCATGATAATCATCATCATCGTCGTCATCATCTGAAAGAAATGTCAGCTGTTGTTGTTGTTTTTTTATCGTTATTGACGTGTATGAAAAGAGTGAGGTGAGTAATGTGATGATGAGGAACAGAATGAATTAGTCTTACTCACGTGAACACCACTTTTTCTCTTTCCCTCTCACACATGCACACACACAACTCACCACACTTTTGTGATTAACTGCATGTATATGAATATGAACACTTCTTATACACACTCACACACACCCTAGACAATATGAAGAATTCAGATGCAAAAGCCTTTAAGTGCCATCAAAACATTTCTTCTAAAAAGAGCATTTTTATCAAGCTTGTATGTTTAAGTTCAGTCATTTCACTTTAATGGCAATTAATAGGTCCTTTTCATTGCCATTAAAGTGAAATAACTGAAAATATACATACAAGCTTGATAA